>CAUZXS010002550.1:0-189142 GCA_963585895.1 Sepioteuthis lessoniana | reverse complement strand
GGCCTTTATGTCACTGTCTGGGTCTACATAGTTACAACCCAGTGACAAGTAGAGCAAAATAACTGGTGACTATGCAAACTGCAGATCTTATTTCAATGTTCCTTCACTTAGACTTTTCTCGTCAAACTATACCTAAAAGTCAGCAGGGGTTTGAAGCTAAAAACCCCTTCTATGCTCCCCTTATATATATATATATATATATATATAAATGGAATTGCTCGTGGCGACCTGAGTTTAATTCCTGGACGATGTTGTTTCCATTTCACAAAGCTCTAATATCCTTTGGAAAGGTATGAATCCAACTATTCTCCCTCAAGCTATGAGTAAATAGAAGGGCAGACTGGGCTCTTTAACCTTCATATAGGTCTTGGAGAAGGAAAACTCTGAATTCAAACCTGATAAACTTCACTTTAAAAATTTAACCTTGTGTCACATCCAGTTCGTTTGGATGGGCTAGTAAATACACACACACCACACACACACACACACGCACACACACACACACACACATATATATATGTATATTTGGAAACAATGAAACGTATTACTGTTAACTCACTTCGAAATTTCTTGTTTTGAGTAAATGTCTGTCCTTTTTTTTTGTTTTGTTTTCTTTTCTTTTCTTTTCTTTTTTTTTTTTTCTTTCGTTATATTTTTTCTGTTGAGATCCGTTTTGTATTTTCTGCCGACGCTGTATTGAATAACACATGAATAACATAAGATAAAAAAAAATTCAAATATATATTTTTATTTTCTTCCTTCCTTCCTGCGTTGGAATATTACGCTTATAATAATAATAATACAGGAAAAATTACTTAAACAACACAGGGTTTTATTAGTAAATAAGTACACACTTACATTTTTTTTCTTGATAAACAGTTGATTTTTCAGAAATCAAAGATATCAGCATTTTTGTTATTTTTAGTGGAGATATTATGCCATTTCAAAATTCTGTATCATCTGATACCGAACTCTACACCACTGGGACTCTGTTACCAAAAATATAATTGCATAAAGAGACGCGTGTAGTGTAACGGTTATCTACATAAAAATGAACTTGGCGAACAACGCTTAAATCCTGCACGAGGCTTTTTGCATTTCGTGCTAATACTCCTGAAAAAGGCATGAAATTATCTCTTTCTCCCAGCCACGGATAAACAGCAGAGCAGGCTGGATTCTTTGACCTTGTACAACAATCAGTCTAGGAGAAGGAAAACTTCGAATTCAAACCAACTGTACTCCACATAAGAATAAATTTGGAGGAGGGGTTGGTACATATACATATATAAGATGTACTTATTTTTGGATTGCTATACAACCGGTTCATTGACCTAGCGTGTAGAGTGTTCGCCAATGGTCCGGGTGACCTGGGTTCAGTCCCAAGTCGTGTCATACCAAAGACTTTAAAAATGGTACTTGATACCTCCTTGCTTAACACTCGGCAATATAAGGTACGTATCGAGGGTAAAATAAAGCAATCCAGGGAAAGGAGTAGCGCCCTCCCCTACACCTCGTTGTAGTAGCTATTGAAAAGGGAGCCTTCTGGTCGTCCTCGACTACGGTCGCCAACTTTATTTTACTTTACTATATTGTCACGTGGTCTATCACTGAGAGGAGAGAAATAAGGAATTACTACTACCCATTCGTGTTTGAATTAGCAGGCCGCCAAAGGCTGACCGCTAAAAAGAGGAATAGTAATGTAGGTCATTTCCTCGCAGCCGAAGTAACAAATCCAGGTCAGAATGGAAGCCAACAGATGTTTGCACTCTGTGACCGGATGGATAAAGAATGGGGTATATGGACATATACCTAACGAATCGCCTGACAGGGGGAGAAGAAGATAGAAGCTAAATGATTGGCTAGAATCCTAAAACGGAAATAGCCCCCTTTTTCGTTAGCGGAAATAGGGAATAAGAAAATCAGTTTTGAAGAGAGATGTCACGGTGAACAGATGGGGCGAATCTCGTGCCAAACTCCTGGTAAAGAAGCGGAAAGAATCTTGGACAAGGAGAACCTATGCCTTCAAGCCAGAGCTATATAAATAAATCCGCCAACCCGTAAAAGAGAAAATACTCTCCGAAGGAACCCGTCAAAAAGCTAAGTACTGCAATTACATATTCTCTCTCCCTCTCAATTTAAAGAAAGAAGAGAGAAAAGAAAAAGAAAAGGAAAAAAGAGATTTCTATTTATGTACTATCCGCTGATAACATAAACACGTGTATCCGCGTGTAGTAAAAACCTTGATGTATTTTAATGTCCCCACGTGTTGAAATTTATTCCTTGTGTTGTCTGCCTGTCAAGTTGTCAATTGCATGCTCCTTTTTCAGCTTCGTTCGTCTCATGTTATTCTCGCCTAAATTGTCCTATTCTTTCCTTCAAAAATATTATACGAGAAACCGAAATTGTTGACTACTATCATCATCATCATCATATCGTGCTGGCAGCACGGATATCCCTGACCCTCTCTCGCCACTCCTCCCTATCGTTCATCGCCCTAGGTAGGTCTTCAGGACAACAACCTGTATCCTCACATAGCTGCTGAATGTACGTTCGTGCTGGTCGTCCTGCTTTTGCGCGGCCGTGTGTGGGGATCCATAAGAGTACATCTCTTATGAGTTCATCTCTGCTTCTCCAGCAATGTCCTGCATGTCTGGTTCGCCTAACTTGAATAGTTTTCGTGATAGGGGGCAGGTGGCCGTACAGTTGGTGTCTTGTGGGGTGTTGCTGCCAGGACTTGTTCAGGATTGCACGCAGCATTCTTGTGTAATTGCCATCTAGTTTCTTCTCCAGCCGTTTTGTTAGCGTCCATGTAGTGCATCCATATAGCAGTATCGATGTGACCGCTGCCTGGAAGAAACTGCGTTTCATTTTATCGGTTAGGTCTGATTTCCATATAGTCGATAGCCTATTGATAGCTGTCCATGCTTTCGTTAACCTCGTTTCGATGTCCTTTTCGGTTGATTCGACGCTGCTTCCTAGGTACGTGAATTTGTCTACTAGTTTAAGAGGGGTTCCTTCTAGAGTGGAGATGTCCCCCGTTTGGTTATAGCACATATATTCCGTTTTGTGTGCATTAACATGGAGGCCTATGCTTGCTGCTGCTCGTTCCAAACTATGCAGAAGTGTTTCGGCTTGGTCAGGTGTATTTGCCAGTATCGCTATGTCATCGGCGTAGTCGGCGTCGGTAATTGTTGTTGCGGGGTATCTTCTGCTTCTTTTCTTCGTCAGTTCGAAGCCATTCTCTTTGATTTTGTCAATCGATGTTCTAAGTACGTAGTCTAGACAAATGATAAAGAGATACGGAGCCAGCATGTCCCCTTGTAGTACTCCTGCTACAATGTCGAAGTATTCTGTGTCTCCATCTGGTGATCGTACTTTTACTTTAGTGTTTCTATAGAGAATCGTTATTGCCGCTACGGTTTCTTTAGGTATGCCGTACGCTAGTAGGATTTGTTCCATCTTTCCTCTGTGAATGGAGTCGAAAGCCTTGGTAAAGTCGACAAATATTAATGTCGCTTGTAGGTTCTTTGCCCGTACACCTTCAAGGATTCTGCGGATGGTTAATATTTGTGAGGTCGTGGATCTATTTCTTCGGAAGCCATTTTGGTTTTTTCTAAGTATGTTGTCGATTTTGGGTTCTATTCGGTTTCGTAGTAGGGCATTGTAGATTTTGGCAGCTATGGATGTAAGTGTTATGCCTCGGTAGTTTTTGGCTAATCCGAGGTCCCCCTTTTTAGGGAAGGGGAGTATGCATCCCTTCGTCCATCTATCTATCGGATTTTGATTGTATACTGCGTTGCAGTGTCGGAGCAGTATGTCGTCGAATTGTCTGGTCTTCCATACCTCCGGGGGAATTTCGTCCAGTCCTGCAGCTTTCCTATTTTTAATTTTTCTGAGAACAGAGTCGAGTTCTTCTTGTGTGAACGGTCCAAGTTTAATGTCTAATTGTTTGCTAATTATTCTGGTGATTGGTTCATGCGTTATTTTTGGTGGGTTTCCAAGTAAGTTTTCGAAGTGCTGTTTCCACAGTTTTATTCTTTCTTGTTGGTTTGCTGCTTTAAGTTTTGCTTTGGCTGTGTTCTTTCTTCTGCTCACTTCGTTTATTGTTTGCCAGGCAATTCTAGATTGTCTATCTTCGACCGAGTCTCTAATCTTATCTATCTGATTTTGAATGTATTCTGTCTGTTCCTTTATATATACGCCTGCTAATTGATATTGTGCCGTTTTTAGTTTTAAGGCATTTGTGTTTGTTGGGTTTTTTCGATAGTTTTTGGAGGCTGTTTTCACTAGTGCACGTTTTTCTCTCACCGCTAAAGTTTCCCATGGGACTCTATATTTAGTTTTAATTTTTGTTGGAATGTATTTTGCTGCTGCCTCAAGGTGTGCATTGACGAAATTTTCGTATTCGTCGTTTGGTGTACTTTTTCCGTCTTTTCTTGTAGTGTTTCGAATCTGTTTCTTAATTCTAATACGTATTTATCTCTTACATCTTTGTTGTTTAATAGGGCCCAGTTATAGTGTTTGGTGGTCGCTGTTCGTTTGTCGTTTTTTCGTAGGCTTAACCGTATTTTCGCTGTGACTATTCGGTGATCGGTGGACACACCAGAAACCCATACATATCTTCCGTTATTCTAGAGGTAGGAAGAGATAGTGGTCTGGTCGGTGTGTGCACAACGTGAAATTTGGAACCCCTTGCCAGCGGCGGTCAGTCTAGCCCGAAATTAACCCCAACATAATCTGCCAGTTTCCCTACATCCAAAAAGGGAATCTTTACTGGAACTTATTCTACGAGGGATCAACTGCCAGGCTGCCCCGTCTTCACACGTGCGAAAAATAAACTCCCGTACTGGGAATATTTTAATTTGCCGTCACAATATATTCATATTTTTAACACTGACTCGAATCACGTTCAATTCTCGATACTTTTTGATCAGTAGTTTTTGACTAAATAAAAAATTTGTACAAATCCGTCACCGTTCATATTCCACACACCAAGTTTTTCTTGTTTCTAGACTGGAATTTTTTTCTTTCAAGAATTTTAGGATGTGGAGGACACTAAATAAAACATGACAGTGCAGCATTACATAGCATCAAAAGAGGAGCTTCAGAGGTTTTCCGACCAATAGAAAACTCGATGGAATAAGTGTGTTAAATGGGACCAGGAAAAGATGACCCCGAACACGGTATAAGTTTAAGGATATATTGAAGTGACAAGATACAGAGAAAAGTGGTGGCGTAAGCTAGGCTTACTTGTCGGTCGAATATCAAGTCGCTATCCAATCTCACACGACCGTCCGACCGACGAGAGTACTTGGCTCTCGATTAATTTATTTAAGTTATTTAATGCCAAATCCATTTTTATTCCTATAAACAGTTCTATTTCAAACAATTCAGTTTAGCATAAGTACACAGTTTAAATGTCAAAAATAGTTCTATTTCAAACAATTCAGTTTATCATTAGTACACAGTTTAGTTCTATTTGACTCATAGTTAAGACCCTATCAGGTGCTACCACTTCGAGCCACAGTGGACCCGAGAACGATGGCAATGAAAGGCTTCTCTGTATTCCTCAAAGCTCCAGCGTAACAGGAGCTTCTCCACCTGAAAGTTTAATGTCATATACAGGATATTCGTTGGTGGAGTCTTACCCCTCTGTAGAGAAGCAGTCGGTGTATTCTACAGCCCCAGCCAGTTGGGCAAATTGACAATGGATAAGATAATGACTTGTTATCACCTGTATGGGTTATTGTTCAAAGTAAGTATAGCCTAAATATACTTCACTTTGTTATCGATCACCCATAGAGGATAGGGCAAAAGTAACGGGTAAGTACTTTCTTATTATCTTGTCAGTGACTGCCCAATTACTACTACTCTCTATCCCATACATACATTTAGCAAAACTCATTCACACTGTATAAGAGTCACATGAAAAATAAAAATATAAAGTCTGAACGGGTTGTTATTCAAGTATTGCCTAAATATGCTTCACTTAATTATACAGTTGCTGGTAGTATATCAATCAATCAATCAATCTATATATATATATATATAGAGAGAGAGAGAGAGAGAGAGAGCGAAGGAGAAAGATGGATGAAAAAATAAAGCAAATACGTATATTTCTTTTTAGTTATTTCTTTTTAATTGTTTCCAATCAGTTCTTGATCGTTAGACTCATCCAACTCTTTTCGAATCCTCGACACAGTCTATAGACTGACAGCCAAACAGTACCGAATGTCTTCATGCACCACCTGCCTAAGAGACTCAAACACTTCTTTGTTCCTGTCTATAGACCTGATTGATTTGCTGGGATCGTTGCCAATCATGGCCTGGATTGCACCCATAAATTCGGGGGTTCTTTTTTTTATCAGAACGATCAGAGTGAAGCTTCCTAACTGCTGTACTTTTGTAATCCCCATTGGACTCATCCGACTCTTTTTGAATCCTCGATACTGTCAGCCAAATAGTACAGCATACCGTTTTCAAATTTCTAGAGGACTGAATTACGTCATGGTGCTGCTTTCTTTACAGACAATGCCCAATTGACTCTAGTTTGGTGCACAGTTGACAAAACGTAAAACAAACAAAGCGCATATATATAAACCAAAGTGGTAAGACAAAGAGGAATATTTATTTGTTGTTATTCATTTTTAAATTGCTCTCGACTAGTTTTCAACATTAGGTCATCGTTAGAAGACTTTGTGTAAAAAGAGTTAATATGCTACAAAATAAGCGATGAAAAATGAACTTGCTACGTAGAATATTCATTCTTCGAGAAAAAATGTTTATAATAGATATCAAGCGTAAGTCCGGAAAGTTGTATTAAAATAAACTTCTTAATGTTCCGTTGAGTTCGTTACTCAGTTTCATGGGAGGTGCCCGTGGTGTAATGGTTATCAACGAAGAAAATAGACACGGCGACACGGGTTCATATCCTGGACGAGACTGATTGCATTTCACATAGCACTAATACTCTTGGGAAAGGTATGAATCCAATTAATCTCCCTCCAGCTATGGGTAAATAGTAGGGCAGACTGTGTTCTTCAGCCTTGATGAGGCAACTAGAGCAAGGAGAAGGAAAACTCTGAATTCAAACCTGTAAAACTCCGCTTAAAAATTGACCTTGTGTCATATCCTGCCCGAGCGGAGGGGTTGGTAAATATGGTTACTCAGTTTCATGTATGTGTGCATATATGTGTGTGTGTGTGTGTGTATTTTTAAGATGTTTACTATTTCGCGGAAATTATCGGAAAGGAGGAAAAGAATAGAGTCAACTGAGATGATCTAAAGATCTAAGAGGCCACTTCTTTGTTTCAACTATTTTAAAACACCCAAAATATATACACACATATATATATTAGTAATATCTAGTCAGCGTCCGAAGACAGTGGGTGTGGATTATTCTTGTATAGAGTATATGAGGAATCTCATCTAAATCTATGTGAGTGCTCGATGAATGGCTATTGTTACATCACTTATTCCCTTGCAGGTATATAACAAAATTCACATTCAGAGCGTTTTTCTCCTAGTACACATATGAACCACATTTGCTGTTCCACAACCTCAAGTCTAACATGTAAAAAGTCATCTGATGAGGCGGAAAGTATAATAATATTCTCCGGCGAAATAAATTTATAATGACAACTTAACCAGATTTGAGTTTCCTTCTAATTGCACTATATATATATATATATATATACTACTGGAAAAAAAATATAAGACCACCCTAAAAAAAAAAAAATTCAACAATGTACAAAATAGGCTATTTTTAAAATGTCATCTACAAAATGTGTTTACAAATCATATATTAAATATATATACGTATAAACAGGATTCGGCATTAAATAACCGACCATGTTTGATATGCAATAAAACCTAACCAACCAAACTAAATCAGGTAATCCAATATCGACACGTCTGAAGTCTGCTGAATTCAACTGAATAATCTTGGAGTCACATGACAATATAATTATATTATCATTATCACTACCTTTCGGGAGTACTTTTTTTTTTTTACTGGTTGGTATATTTTTGAGATTCGGAAGTACTGTTTTAAACTAAGTCTGAAAGTCATTGAAGCTGCTCACAGAATTGGTAATGTGGAAGAAAATAAACAATCGGACAGTACAATCGGGTACCGGTTAAAGCGTTTAAAGGGTGATGATTTGTCGGTTAAAATAAACTCAAATAAGTGAACATTAGTTGTTGATGATGAGAATGAACGCAGTGTTAAGATAAACCAGACTATCATCACTCGTAGACTTTCAGAAGAGCAAGGATCTCCGAATTTACACCATAAGTAGAACAGTACATAAGCCAAAAAAATACAGAGAGGTTCCTCTTGAAGTCTCAGCTGATCAAAAAACGAAAATACTTTAAACACACTCGAATAAATATCTATTCGTGTTGGTCTGAGTAATAACCCACTCACACGCATATAAACACGCGCATTTCAAATTCGTCTATAATTTGGTTTGTGGAGATTTCTTCCATTAGGCTTTTAAATAATTCATCGAAAATATATAAGCGACTTAAATCTAATTTTATATTTATTTACTGTCTGCGGCTGACTGGGACGATCTACTTGTATCATATTAAATTTCTACACTGACAAACTCGAACATGAAACACTTGAACAAGCGCACCTTCTTTAGAGTGATGGTTAATGAGCTAGTCTCGCTATTATAAGTACAGAAAGTGTGCTCCTCTGTAATGGGAATGGAAGAAGGTGATCTCTAATAGTTTATCATGGTCTAGTGTAGTGAACGCCTCCCACTACCAGTGAACCTGGTCCCCGGGTGCGTGACTAACAACAAAAGATCGATCACGAGAACTCTCGCGGTAGGTGAAAAAGACAGTCACGCTCTAAAGTAGTGGATTTTGAAAAAGAGTCAGAGAGTTGCTTACCTGGAAAGCGATAAATAACGTTCTAAATTTCAGGGTTAGTGAACCACCCGCTTCTCTTTAGGGGTTTGCAACGATTTATCAAAAATAGATCTTTTTTTTTTCTAGAAATCAATTTGAAAATACCACTTCAGATCTTCCTGTATTTGAGACCGATCCAATAGAAAGTTTTAACCCTGGCAATAAGGTGATTGAGATTTTCTGTGACCACGTGTCTGACTGTTTCTTTCCGAAAATGAACAACTTCATTTCTTCGTCTCCGCCAACTTTCTTCGAGACGCCAGCAACAAGACTGTTGTTTTCTATTTTCAGGTTGGCAACCCTCATTGAAAATCAGTTGATCAATGTTGATCTCGAACGCGTGGGAAAATATATAGTTAAGGTCTGTCTCTCATGTTCAACCGACTAATATTCGATTGTTACATTTCTTTTTGGTTGCGTTCATCATATGAATGGAACACGTGAACAAATCATGTGTCAAACGTGAGGTCAAACTGACATAAACGTTTAACAAGTTAACAAAGGCTTTTCGTGACTGAAACACTGAAACAATGAAGCCAAGTAGGCTGGGGCTATGGAATATTTCATTGCCATTGCTCCCAAGTTCACTCTGCCTCGGAATAGTTGCACCTAAGAGGGTCATATCATCAGGACAAATTGAACTGTTTGACATTTAAACTGTGCGCAAACAAATGATTGTTTAATTGAATTGTTAGTAATACATAGCAATACTTGAAGCTATTTAACTGTGCGCAAAGAAACGAGTAAAGTTGAATAGAATGATTCGTGTTAAATAGCAATACTTGTTACCACTTCACTTTCTGTAGGAAATTGAATTATTCCTGTTATACAGACATATTTGAAACCATTTAACTGGGTGCAAAAACAGAGTTCAAGCCCGTTTAAAAATATTATCTACAAAATGTGTTTACAAAATTTGGCATTAGATAACCAACAAGAGTTGATATGCCATTATACACAAAGAAATCAAATACCGAACTGAGAAAAATGTGACAAAATTAGAATGATTAGTGGTGAATTAATATTGATCAGAGGATTTACAGACGAGCTTATTAACCTGAAAAATGAAATAAAAATCAGTCCCATTACTTTCTTGAAAAACTCTGTGAATGTGTTTGTTTCACTTTTGTTGTGGTTGTTGTTGTTGTTGCTTTTTTGTGAGGATACTTAAAAGGATCTTCGAACATCCAACTCGGCAGAATTTAAAGGCTGCTTACGGTCAGAATGAATGCTGTAGATTTTGGTCATGCATAATACCTAATAATATATGTTTTGATTGTATAATGATCCACTTGAAATAATAAAATCCTAGTATCTATGCTGTAGATGAAAATCAACTTTTTATTTTAAAATATTTTGAGGTGTACTTATTTATAAGCGATGTTATACGTCAATGAAGTAATTTTTCCTTATCTTATGAATAAAAGCGTAACATTAGGATGCAGAAAGGAAATAAGAAAATAATATCATACATTCAATTTTTTTTTATCTTATTTTATTCGTTTATTTTATTTACTGTAGTTTTATTATTCTACTCTTTAAGCTTTTTCCCCAAGCAGTTTTAGCTGGTGATTTTTCACAGAAATCTGAGAGACAACAAGTTTTCTCAGCTCTCCGGGACTCTCCTGAGTATTCTAGCTGATTTCAATATTGTCGTCTATACATGTTGATATCGGAGGGGTATACCGGTTCATAATTCTAGTAAGACATATAAAAATATATATAAATGTGCTGACACAAGCCTTTTCCGCTGGAGGTTGGGTTTATTGCCTGGCGCCTGAGCTGCCCCTAATAAGGGGAATACCGACGGGGCCGTTGGTATTTTTAGAAAATCCCGGGCGCGTGTGGGCTCCGGCTCTGCGCCCGTACCCACCTAAAATAAAGCCTTGTGTCGCACTTGCCCGTTCGGTGGGGCGTGCAACAAATACCACTATGACTAGTACCACTGCCACTTTAATATTTGATAATTTCTTCGGCTCTCTAGCAAGGTATATATGTATTTGTCTTGTTTTTCGCTTTCTTTTATTTTAACTTAATGAATCACTGAAACAGCAAAATGGGCTAGTTGACGAGTTCTTTTCTTTTCTTTCTTTTTTTTTTAATTAAAACTTGCTATTGTCTCTAGGCCTAGATTGGGCGATACTTTTATTATTGTTTTTGTTTATTTGTTTATTTTATTATGGAAATAACAATCAAATTTGCATTAGAATACTTCACTCCATCCTAAACAGAAGCATCAATATCATTGTCGACCGTTGTTATAATGAGAACCCAATGGATCCACGAATCGTCAAGTAACCTTTATACATTTCCTTATTCAATTTTTTATTATTAAATTGCACTTCTACTCGAATGATTACATCCGCCTCTGACATTTTCAGTTAACATTATAAAATTGAAAACCTTACTTTCGGAGCGATACTTATTCTGATGCTACCCCTCACAGAGCAAGGCGCGGTTAGTGTAACGGTTATTGTCTTAGGAAATGCAAACGGTGAGCTGTTCAAATCCTGAACGAATCTGTTCGTGTTTTACTTTATTTTAATGCCCTTGAGAAAGGCATGAATCCATTTGTTCTTCCCCGCTCTAATTATGGTTAAATAGTTGTGCAGAATGCGTTCCCAAGCGTTGGTAAGGCAACCAGTCATGGAGAAGGAAAAAACACTGCATTCAAACCAAAAGGGCTTTGATTATGAAACTGACCTTGTGTCATATCCTGCTCGTGGTGAAAGGGTTGGGTAAATACGTATTTGTACAGAGTCAATTAACAACCAACTTATTATATTCCTAAGCTTTCTTACCTGACGTACTTAAACGATGAACAGAATGTCAGCGAATTATAAAAACGCCGGTAGCAGCAATTTCTTCGCTTGAATAATACATTCCCATATTCTGCCAGTCTAAAAGAAGTTTGCTAAAACTACTGAGAAGTGGAATTGATCAGCTTCAAAACAGACCAGAATAGCCAGGAATTGTTTTATGTGCGTTCCATTTTCAGTTCAGACGCGTATTTTGTTTGTTTTGTTTTTTCAGTTGATTTCTACATCAGCCATTTGCATTTAGGCTATAATTTTACTAACAAAAATCGAATGATTTAAATACTGGACAAAAATTGATGAATTCTTAAACGACCGTAGAAGCAATTTCTTTTATTTTAACTCCACCTTCTTGGCTGTGTTTAGAATATGCTAGCTGTATTCCCTGCAGACCGGTAAAAACACTCCAGAAAGGGGTGTCCTGCGTATGACACAAAACTGTACCTGAAGGTGAGGCTTCAGTGTTAACTCGCCTATTCCTGCCTAGTCGGCAGAATACACAGACGGCATCTCTGCAAAGGGGTAAGACCAGACCGCCCCCCCCCACCAACGAGTGTCCTGATTCTGACATTAAACCAACTGATGGCTAGGTTACAGGTCTGGAAATTTGGGAAATGTGAAGTACACCTTCATAATTATTGCTCCCAGGTCCATTCTTATCCGGAGTGGAAATTTACTAAGCTTTTTGCTTAGATGTGGCACAAGGCCATATGAAAGGGGCACCCAATGAGACTCGAACTCACTCGTGTAGGTCTGCTAGTCGAGCTTGCTAACCATTACACCACCAGAGGCGCCTCCCATTCTTATCCGGAGTCCTATCTGAGGGTCAAATAGAATAAACTATGTGTGAAAACAAATGACAGATGTTAAATTGTGACTGTTATATAGCAATACTTGAAAACATTTAATTGTGAGCAAAAGAATGTTATTTACAAGATGTGTTTACAAATAATATATATTTGATATATATATTTAAAGAAATTTGGCAATAAATGACCAAAAATATTTGATATACCATAAAATCCAACCATGCCAAATCGTACATATTTAATACATGCGTATAAAGAGGATTTGGCATTAAATAACCTGCAATGGTTGATATGCCATAAAACCCAGCAAATCCAAATCATATATATTCAATATATATGTATAAAAAAGGATTTGGCATAAAATGACCTACATTGGTTGATATGCCATAAAACCCAACCAAATCAAATCATATATATCTAATATATATGTATAAAGAGAACTTGGCATTAAATAACTTACAATGGTTGATATGCCATAAAACCCAACCAAACCAAATCGTACATATTTAATATATATGTATAAAGAGGATTTAGCATTAAATAACCTGCAATGGTTGATATGCCATAAAACCCAACAAACCCAAATCATATATATTTAATATATATGTATATAGAGGATTTGGCATTAAATAACCTGCAATGCTTGATATGCCATAAAACCCAGCAAACCCAAATCATATATATTTAATATATATGTATAAAGAGGATTTAGCATTAAATAACCAACAATGGTTGATATGCCATAAAACCCAGCAAACCCAAATCATACATATCTAATATATATGTAAATAGAGGATTTAGCATTAAACGACCTACAATGGTTTATATGCCATAAAACCCAACCAAACCAAACTCATTACCATAACACACACATCCACTCTAACCTGGAATAATAATACCGATTAGAATCACATCTGTGGACCAAACAAACTTTTCAGAAATTATTAGTATTCGATCGGAATCCTAGAAATAAAATCATTGACTGAGCTCAACATTAGATAAACCAACAAGTATTGATATGCTGTAAAACCAACAAGTTAATTTATCAACTCCTTCAAAACTGACTCCGACAGGCTATACTACTTACCCCTCCACAGAATGCATTTTTTAGTATTCATTTACAACAGATGCTCGGGGTGCCCGTGGTGTAATGGTTATCGTCGTAGGAAATGATCACGGCGACACGAGTTCAAATCCTGGACGAGACTGATTGCATTTCACATCTTAGAAACAAACAAGTCCACGGCATACAATCACAATTCGATTCCCTTTTTTCTAATAAAACTAATTTCTGTGAGTTCCCTTCAATAAAAGCCTGTAACTGATCTAATAATTTTACTGAAAGACGTTCTCTTGGTTCGAACACACTGACGCTGTAGAGAGATAAGACCACCCGCCAAAGAAAGGGGCGTCCTGGATGGTACAATAAACTACATCCGGTGATTTTGGAGGTGCCCGTGGTGTAATGGCTATCGTCGTAAGAATTGGACACGACAACACGAGTTCAAATCCTGGACGAGACTGATTGCATTTCACATAGCACTAATACCCTTGGGAAAGGTATGGATCCAATTATTCTCCCTCCAGCTATGGGTAAATAGTAAGGCAGACTGGGTTCTTCAGGCAACAAGTCTAGGAGAAGGAAAACTCTGAATTCAAACCTGTTAAACTGCGCTTAAAAATTGACCTTGTGTCAAATCCTGCCCGAGCGGAGGGGTTGGGTAAATATGATTAACAACAGATGCTCCAGTTTGAGAGTTCTGGGGAGCATTAGATAACCCACAGTCGAGGGTGACCCGAAGGCTCTTTTTTCAATAGCTACTACATCAAGGTGTAAGGCAGGGCGCTACCTCATTCCCAGGATTGCTCCACTTTACCCTTCTTCCTCACCTCATAATGCTGGGTGCTAGGCAAGGCAGCATCAAGTACCATTTCTTGATTATTTGTTATGACTCGACTTGAGATTTAACCCAGATCTCCCGGACCATTGGCGAACACTCTACTCATTAGGCCAAGGAACACTTGATATCATATGATTGTTTGCAAATTATTTGTATTAGATAGGAATACTTGATATCATATAACTAAAAAAAGAAAACTATTAAGAAATAAGAATGCAAAAAATGTAAATATAAATTCCATAGGTTTATATGCCGTTTATCACAGATTCAGAGTGCTCAATAATTCCGTTTGACAGAGCAAGTTTTTAACTACATAACATTTTTTCACAGTTACACACATTGGTAATGTATCGTTACCAATAAATAAAAGCTTGCATGCCATGCTTGTAAGTGAGTTGCTTTCGAAAAAAACTTCTAGTTTTACTTCATTGTAATATTGCTCCACAGTGTTAAAGGTAAATGTTGGTGGTATGGCAGTAGAGGTTAAACGGTCCCACCAATAATCCATTAATAACCGCTTGTCGTATCAAGCCTAAAGAGCTAGTCTACCCTACTATTTACCAGTAGTAAGATGGACGCGATTGAACCACTATGTCGTCAAATGCTGGTCCGGCTTTCTATTAACATCGATATTTTCCACTGCCGGAAGCGACAAAAAATTCATCGACGATACCAACAAGAACAACAATAATGAGATGGGTTCTATGAAGTAGAATGACACGGATTCACAATTGTTATTTCTTTCTGTTTTGTCTTCATTCAATTATTATTAATTGGCACTGTTATTTAGTTTCAAGTATTCCAATCTAATACAAATAATTTGCTCAGTTTTATCGTTTCAACTATTCCTGTCCAATACTGATAATTTTCACACGTGTAGAGGCTAAAATGCGGGAATGCAGCCTCGAAGTAAGCAAGCTCGACCACCAGTTGTGCGATTACGTTCATTTTGAGACTAATACCTTTTTGAAATGGATGAACTTTCTTATCTCATCAGCTATGAGTTAAATAGTATCCCTGCTGTCCTTCAATCAGGCTGGCTTTGGCATTAAATAACCCACGAAAGTTGATATGACATTAAATAAAGACAACGATCCAAACCAACAGTTTTATGGTTTTAAGTATTCCAATCAAATACCTCTGACTTGCATACGGTCATAGGTTTCAAGTATTCCTGTCCAATACTAATAATTTGCATAAGTTTTATGGTTTTACGCATTTTAAGCAATTGGATGGTTTCAAGTAACTAACGATTTGGTTTAGTTTGGTTTTATGACAAATGAAATATTGTAGGTTATTCAATGCCAAATCCATTTTTATACATATGAACATTTCAAACAATTCAGTTTAGTATAAGTATACAATTTAGTTCTATTTGACCCATATATAGGACCCTATCAGGTGCTACTACTCCAGGTCAGAGTGACCCTGGGAGCAATGGCAATAAAGGGGTATTCCGCATTCCCCAAAGCCCAAGCATTACTGAAGCCCCACCATCAGATTGTTTAGTGTTATAACAGGACATTCGTTAGGTGGGGTGAGTTTAACCCCTCTACAGAGATGCAGCCGGTGTATTCTGCAGCTCTCAGCCGACTGGGCCAAATAACTAACGACAATAATAATCATTTGTAAAGAATTATAAATTCAAGTAAATTCAAGTATTTCAATCTAATACTAATAATTTTTTAACAGACCTCTTTGACCCATAGATGGGACCCTGACAAGTACTACCATTTCGGGTCAGAGTGGACCTGGGAGTAATAACAACAAAGAGTTACACCATACTTATGAGAGCTACAGAACTGGAGCCTAACCATAGAATAAAGTTCAGTGGCATACCCAGAACATCCACTTTTAGGAAAGGTCTTACTCTTCTGCAAAGAGTGCAGTCGACATTTTCTCAACCCCGCTAACAGGGTAGGCACTTCTCCTAAGAATTCATCAATGGATTCTTGTCTACTACTAATTAGCATTTTCCTCTCACGCTTTCAGCTTTTCAGCGGGTTGACTGTCTCCATTTGCACTAAATGTAGATATGTATTTGAATACGGCGTTGAGGAACTGCATGTCACCATGGTAACACAGTCACCAGATGCCTGATGCGTTTATTCGAACGAGTAAACATGTGGCCAGGAACTGGCTGGCCAATGTTTAAAATGAGCTGACAGTTGGCAGTCCAAGCGGGTGTCAGTTCGACTTGTTGATTGCCTGGTTCGTTATGTGGAGCCATTAATTGTGTCAGTTGTTTCGTGTCGAAGGCAGGTAAAATGGCGTCGGGGTGGACTCTAGGTAACACAGTCTTGACCGCAGAAATTAAATGTTTCTGAGCAACAAGAAGAAGAAGAAGAAGAAGAAGAAGAAGAGACTTGAGTAGAGAAATTTTCAACAGAGAGACAAACGAATATATTAAAGTAGATAGATAGATAGATTGATATGACCAAACTCGATGAGATAGATAGATAGATATGACCAAACTCGCATAGATAGACAGATAGATTTGCATAGATAACTAGATATGACCAGAGGAGGTGCCCGTGGTGTAATGGTTATCGTCGTAGGAAATGAACACAGCGACACGAGTTCAAATCCTGGATGCGGCTGGTTGCATTTCACATAGCACGAATACCCTTGGGAAAGGTATGAATCAAATTATTCTCCCTCCAGCTATGGGTAAATAGTAGGGCAGACTAGGTTTGTCATATCTTTGTTGGGCAACTAGTCTAGGAGAAGGAAAACTCTGAATTCAAACCTGTTAAACTCAGCTTAAAAATTGACCTTGTGTCATATCCTGCCCGAGCGGAGGAGTTGGTAAATATGGATATGACCATACTCGCATAGATAGATAGATAGATAGATAGATATGACCTAAATTGCATAGATAGATAGATAGATACATTTGCATCGATAACTATTTATGACCAGACTTGCATAATGGATAGATAGATAGATAGGTTTGCATAGATAACAATATATGACTAGACTTGCATAGATAGATAGATAAGAGTAAATCGCACAATCACCGAGGCTAAGAATACCAGGATTGGCCTGGATATAACATTAAACTACATCTAGTGATGAGGTTTCAATTTTTGTACTATAACGAGAGTGGAGTATCCCTACATTGCCATAACTCCCCGGCCCATTTGAATCATTTCATTGTGTACAACAAATGAGCTATGGTTTGTTTAAAAATGTTTCCTAAAAACTATTCTTTTACAAATAATATATATATATATATATATATATATATATATATATATATATATAAGTATAAATATAAACAGATTTGGGGGTTAAATATCCTTCAAAGTTTGATATGCCATATAAAGAACTAACCAACTATATTTAATGAGCCATTACAAACTGTTTCGAATTCGTATCTCTCGAATCCCACGTGACTGCCTCTAGCCAATGAACGAGCGTATACTTGATTTCTACACTTCGCAGGCGTTTGCTTCAGCAGTTACCATCTTTGACCTGTCATTTATCAATACTCTCCCGCAAATGTTTGATACATCCGCTATCCAGAGTGTCGTAGGTGGCGGAGATGTATTACGTCACCCTTGCTTTTTAAAGTTCCACAACGATCGGCCTATGTTGCTATGATTACCTCATATCTTACATTGTGTGGCTCTCGAAGGTTTTGCCCAGTCAGCTAGGGCTATGGAATACACCGATTGCACCTCTGCAGAAGGGTAAGAAACGACGAATGTCCTGTATATGACATTAAACAATCTGATGGTGAGGTTCCAGTGATACTGGAGCTTTGGGAAATGTGGTGCACCCCTTCATTGCCATCGCTCCCAGGTCCACTCTGGCCCGGAGTGGTAGCACCAGATAGGACCATATCAATGGGTTGAATAGAACTAAACTACGTATTTGTACTAAACTAAATTACTTGAAATATGACTGTTTTAATATTTAAACTGCGTACTTATGCTAAACTGAATTATTTGAAGTAGAACTTTTTGACATTGAAACTGTACTTACGAGAACTATTTTTGACATTGAAACTGTACTTACGCTAAACTGAATTATTTGAATTAAAACTGTTTGGCTAAACTGAGTAGCTTGAAATTGATATGTTTTTGACAATTAAACTGTGTACTTACATTTAAACTGCGTATGTTAAACTGAATTGTTTGAAATGGAACTGTTTTTGACATTGATACTGTACTTACGTTAATATGAACTTTTGAAATAGAACTGTTTTGACATTTAACTGTGCGTAAACAAAATTTAAACTTATATTAAAATGAATTGGTTGAATTAAAACTGTTTGACTAAACTGAATAGCTTGAAATAGAAAAGATTTTGACAATTAAACTGTATACTCATGCTAAACTGAACTGTTTGAAATAGAATTGACTATTAGTATAAAAATAGATTTGGCATTAAATAACCTACAAAGGTTGATATGCCATGAAACCCAAACAACCAACCAACAAAATCTCGAAGGCTGCCATCTGGCTTTGACGAAGGAAACGAAAAACATATTTTGTTTCAAAAACCTACTCAAGATTATTTCACCGCGACATATATTGGTCTCACAAAAAGGAATACGTAGTGTAGGTATGTGTGTGTGTATTAGTCAATGGAAAAAGTTACTCTTTCATTCATAAGACATCCATCCCTCACAATTAGTGAGCGGTTTCGATTAAGTCTCAAATTAGTTGACTTTCTCTTGGTGTCGGTATTTGTCGAACCAATTTTTAAAGCATTTTTTGTTTGGCCATATGAATGGGGTACCCAATAGTATCTAGAACTCAACTAATGATTCGTTAACTAAAACTTAAATACCATGTGATCGCTCATAGCCAATCAAGAAACGACTATACGATTTCCAAGTTTTACATGGCTGTCTCAACGAGTAATGAACCTTCTATCTGTCCCTGTGATTCACTCCTAGGCAAATGTCTGAATATATCTACCATAACAGAGTATCAAAAGGGGCCCAGTGTTGCCCCTTGACTACGACGGTGGAAAGAAACGACGGAGACTCTAATCATAAAAACTACTCACATTTATTTCAAGATGTTACACTCTTGGACTGGTCTTAAAAAGAAAACGTGTTGTGGCTTTTTCCAATCAATACGTTGACTGTATCCCCTACTGCGGGAATTGAACTCTTTACCTGTGCCAGTGAATTACTCCTACGCAAATGTCTAAACATATCTGCCATAACTGGGTACTATTTACCAACCCCTCCGCTCGGGCAGGATATGACACAAGGTCAATTTTTAAGCGGAGTTTAAGAGGTTTGAATTCAGAGTTTTCCTTCTCCTAGACTAGTTGCCTCACCAAGGCTGAAGAACCTAGTCCGTCCTACCATTTACCCATAGCTGGAGGGAGAATAAGGGGGTTCATACCTTTCCCAAGGGTATTTGCCCGAAAGTGAACGTAATAGCGCGACTGGAGTACGAACTCGCGTACTACGATTCCGCAGTTCATCGCTTTAACCATTACACCACGAGGACACCCTGGGCGTCGTAGGTGGTGCGAGTATTACGTAACAGATAAGCAGTTGTAAAGTTCGCCTATATTTTTTCTAAAATTTAAAATTTGAGTAAAAGTCTTCACATGCTCCCGTTCAAGTTTATCAGGGGGAAATTTTCTGGATTTTTTTTTTTTTGTGCGTGTGAATGTGATCTGAATTAATTAGACCGTCAAACTCACCACATTTTTTCGAAAAATAAAAACAATTATCATACATTTTATGAGGGGGTCAGCTTTCACTTTTTCATTCAATGTTGAATGATCACTCTTTTCGGAAAAAAACGAATAACCAAACAGGTTGAATAATTTTAATCTTTTTTACTTATTCAGGAAACGGGTGATTATTCTATACTGAATTCGAATGTGAAAGTGAAAGTATATACCCCTAATCAAATTTTTTTTCGATGGGTTCGGGTTCTTTAAATGCATATCAACCTTCATGGGTTATTTAATGCAAATCCATCCCTGTAGAAGAACAGTAACGATATTATTTAACCCATAGCTTAGGGACACAAGGGGGTTCATAACTTTCCCAATGGTATTAGTCTGAACGTAATAGCGCGACTGGAGCTTTACCTCTCTGGCTATGAGGGCTCACAGTCCAGCACTTTAGCCACGGTGGCTTACGTCAAATTGCAGTGAGTTTGAGGGTCTGATTAGTTCAAATCACAAAAATATTCCTGGTGAACTTGAAAGAGTGTGCGTGTAGAATAATAGCAATTTCTTTTTTACAAATCATTACCAGATGAATCTCACACAGGATGAAAACTCATTATGAATATCGGGACCTTACTTTAAATTGATTTTCATATATTATTTATCTTCCACCTTGTCGTCTGTTTTATCCATTTCTTTATTCAGACCAAGATATATGAACAGATTGTGACAGATTACAAGATATAAGTAAAAACAGATAATACAAATGTAAAGTCTCCAACAGACAAACATTGCCATTATTGGCTCGTTGACCCGGACGGATCGTAACTTTAGAGCTCTATATATGAGTCAAACATATCTGTTTTAAAAGTATTCATATTGGGGAGGACTATGTGTAAAAAAAAGCAAACGTAATTATTTATGTATAAGACGCACTATTTTTTAAGTTTTTTCACCCTAAAAGTTAAGGGTACATATTATTAACTTGTGATAACTCTTTTTTCCGGGCACTTGTGTCAACATATTCAGAACGATATGACCAAAAGTAAGTTATATCTAAGGTCCAAATTAACTTATTGCAAACAAACACTTCTGTTTTATACTGATAAAGAGAAAAAAAACACTGGAATGCGAATTTGTTTATAATTTGTTTCTTTTACAGGGGATTTATTTTTGCCAAAAAGAATATAACATTTTCGAGTGAAAACGTCCTGGCTTTTGCCCTTAATACAGGGTAAATTTTGGGTTTCAAAACATTAAATAAACTATGTAAATTCTTATTTTTAGTCAATACAAACCGAATAACATGGGGGTGTCCTCGTGGGGTAATAGTTAAAGCGATGGACTGCGAAATCATAGTAAGCGAGTTCGTACTCTAGTCGCGCTATTACATTCACTTTCGGGCAAATACCCTTATGAAAGGTATGAACCCCCTTATCCTCCCAGCTATGGGTTAAATAGTACCCTCCTGTTCTTCTAGGAGAATGGCTTTGGCATTAAATAACCTACAAAGGTTGATATGCCATTAAACAACCAAACCAAACCGAATAAAAGATGAACAAATGTTAAATTTAGTCGCTACTAATTCCAAAATGTCATTGCGTATTATACATGAGATTTTTTCCAGAATTTTATAGCCGAAAGTTAGGGTGCGTATCATACACAAATACGTATTATGCACAACAAATAACAGTACACTAGTAATTCTATTTATCAAGTATTCCTATCAAATACAAACAATTTGTATACAGCTGTGTGGTTACAAATAATCAATAATAATCCTTAGTAAACGCTTGAACAGTTCTATTTGACTCATAGACAGGTTTCGTTTGGTGTAATGGCATTTCAACCATTGTAGGTTATTTAATGTCAAACTCTTTTTATACATATATATTAGATAGATGATTTCTAAACACATTTTGTTGATAACATTTTTAAACCAGCCTGAGCTCTTTTTTACACAGTTAAATGGTTTCACTTATTTCTATCGAATACGAATAATTTTATTTACTATTAATTATTTGTTTGCATACAGTTCAATTTTCAAGTATTGCTATGTATTACTAATAATTCAATTAAACATCTGCCACTTGTTTACAAACAGTTAAATGTAAAAGTAGTTCTATTTCTAACAATTCAGTTTAGCATAAGTCATTCGTTTGCACTCGGTTTAAATGTTAAAGTACGGAGTTAAAATATCAAACTGTTCTATCAGGTGCTACCACTCCGGGTCAGAGTAAACCTGGGGGCGATGGCCAGGAAGGGCTACACCGAATTCCCCAAGGCTCCAGCATTACTGAAGCCTCGCCATCAGATTTTTTAATGTCATAATCAGGATACTCGTTGGGAGGCCTTACCTCTCAGCAGAGATGCAGTCGGTGTATTCTGCAGCCCCCATAGTCAGGACTACCGATCTGGATCAGAGTAGAAATGGGAGTAATGACATTGAAGGTGTACTCTCCGTGCCCCGAAACTCCAGGACTAAAGCCTCGCCATCCGATATAGTCAAGTTACATACCTCGCATCTTCGTTGAGGAGTCTTACCCCTCTTCAGAAGTGCAATCGGCGTTTTCTACAACACTAGGCAACCAGGCGGTCGAACATATGATAATAGACTGATATGAATAGACAACAATAGATAAATATGAACCGATCAAATCGATTTGAACAGACTGTAACAGACATAAAAAGTAGTTTCAGATTAAACTGATAAAAGACATTTATGAAATCGCTTGTTTTGTTTTATTTTTTAAAGAAATTTCTGCAACTATATATATATAGAGAGATAGATATAGATATTGTAGACGACCTTTATAAAAAATAGACTCAAATAAACAGATTAATTGAGAAATTAAAAGACGGGTAGATATGAACTGAGAACAACATACACATCAACAGATATGAACGTATAGGAACAGATATCATGACTGCCATTTCTTTAAAGAAGGTCATTTCAATATCACAAAGACTAGACATAGGCACGCATGTAGCGCCTTAGGGCAACTTTACCTTAACAAACCCTACCGCATAGAAATATATATATATATATATATGTGTGTGTGTGTGTGTGTGTGTGTGTGTGTGTGCGCGTGTGTGTGTGTGTGTGTGTGTGTGGATATATATAAAGTAGTTTTCCATATATATAAATAAAAAGTATTCAATATCGGTAATAGGGCATATGCATCTAATTAAGGTGCTTGGGCTGAAGGTAGCATATGTGAGAAACTGATCGTTAGTAAACTAGATTCTTACACTACCATAATTGAAGAAGAAGAAGAAGAAGAAGAAGAAGAAGAAGAAGAAGAAGAAGAAGAAGAAGAAGAAGAATTTAGACTATTTAAAAAAGAAATTAAACCGTTGTACTCAAGGCGAATTTGTTGTTTAGCTGAAGTCGATTGAGGTGTCTCCGTAGTATAATAGATTGCGGAATCGTAGTACGCTATTATGTTCTCTTTCGGACAAATACCCTTTAAGAACCCCCTTATCCTCCTATCTATGGGCTAAATAGTAGTACTACTACTGTCCTTCTAAAATGATAGATTTGTCATTAAATAACCCGAGAAGGTTGATATGCCATCAAATAACACACAAAACGAAGTCGACTAAGTTTGATTGACGTGTGATAACCTCTGGGGTCAGGTGAGAACTAATCTCTGATTGAAGGACCTTTGAGTCAATTGCCTTACAGGGTCTTAACATATCTGGTGACTGCAAAATTTTGCTGGTTGACCAACATTGGTGTGTCCATGTATAGGAATTTATTGGAGAGCGTCATCCTTAGTTTTCCAATCGTACCCAATATGTCTTACTTGGATATATTGTATCATGGGTGGTAAGTCAACTGGGCAAAATTATTTTGCGTCTTATAGAGTAATTTGTAACCGTGTAAGTACTACTGTATGGTTGCAATACTTGGACTTTTACGAAATTCCTTGAGAAAAAGCTAGATGGGAACTACACAAGGATACTGCGTGCTGTTTTGAATAAGTGTCAGTACTATTGTATGGTTGCACCACTTGGTCTTTAATGAAATTCATGAAGAAAAAGCTAGATGGGAACTACACAAGGATGTTGCGTGCTGTTTTAAACAAATCCCGGAAGCAGCACTCAACAAACTATTAGATGTAGGCCGCTTAATTTCGTTAAAGTCCAAGTATTGCAACCATACAGTAGTACTCACACGGTTACAAATTATTCTATAAGACACAAAACATTTTTCCCAGTTGAATGGGGTTGTAGAATACACCGACTGCACCTCTGCAAAGGGGTAAGACCCCCCCCCAACAAGTGTCCAGGATATGACACTAAACAATCTGATGGTGAGGTTCCAGTGATGCAGGAGGTTTGTGGAATGCGGAGCACCCCGTCCTTGCCATCGCTCCCAAGTCCACTTTGTCCCGGAGTAGTAGCACCTGATACGGTCCTGTCTATGGGTCAAATAGAAATAAACTGGGTGCTTATGCTAAACTGAATAGCTTGAAATAGAACTTTGACATGTAAACTGTGTATTTATGCTAAACTGAATTGTTTGAAAGAGAACTGTTTTTGACATTGAAACTGTATTTACGCTAAACTAAATTGTTCGAAATAGAACTGTTTTGACATTTAACTGTGAGTAAACAGAAACTATACTAACACGAAATTAAATCGTTTTAATTAGAACTGTTTGACTAAACTGAATAGCTAGAAATGGAAAGGTTTCTGATTATTAAGCCTTGTACTTATGCTTAACTGAATTTTTTTTTTTAATAGAACTGTTTATTTGTATAATAAATAACCCACAAAAGATGATATACCATAAAACTCAAACAAACAAACAAAACATTTTTCTCGTACATTCTAGCTTTATAAGTATTCCTTAAATAAACTAGATTAAATTATTCAAATTGATGGTATATTTTTTTTCAAGCCAGGCATAAGAAAATACTATAGAATAAACCAATTTTGAGAAAGAAATTATAGAATTCATTGACAAAAATATTAGAATTAAGGATTAGTTACCACTTCTCCATTCCTTGGGCTTTTATGACAACCTTTATTCTTTCGGGCATAGATTTCACTAATCTAAAGCAATATTTCTTTATCAAAGTGGTTCCAACTTTCCCAAATGACAGTTAATAGATCTTCATTAGTGGATGGAGCCTCTTCATGGACCAATTTTTAATCACCATCATAAATTTTCAATTGGATTTAGATCCGAACTGTTTGCTGTCAATGTCACTGATTTTATATCCTTCCTTGAAAAAAGCTTTAAACCTTTATACCTTTTGCATTATCGACTTGAAAAATAGCTTCATTATCACCAAAACAATTTTCAATCATAAAATTATCCAAATTTTCAATCTACACCAGTGAATCTTTTATTGACCTCATGGTTGCCATTTTACTTTAAATAACATGCAACCCAGTCATTGGATATTGAATTAAAAACCTCTTTAACATCTGTCGATGCAGTGACGGAAGTCAGGCCTTGGTTGAACGAAACTAACAGGAAATATATGTGATACCTAAAGTAAACAGGACGCAGGTGTTCTCGGCGGAAATACATGCAAATTTCATAAGTGGCACGCTAGATAGAATGTAAAATAAATAAGGATTTCAATTAATTATTCTAGCAGTTAATTTTTTTTAGCGAAACTTTGGATTCAAAACCGAATTGCAAAATTTCATTTGTAATCTAGGATTCAAAACTAGAATAGGCATTTTTATATAAGTTGATACTTAGGAATGTAAAACATAAAGTAATAAACGTTTGTTTACAAATTCGGAATTTTTGGGGGAAAAGAAACAATTGTTCAGAATCAGCTGATATTTGTGACTTGGCAGTTACGTGTCACTCTTAGAAGATTGATGAAATAATCAATAGTTTTTTTTTAATATATATATATATATATATAATTAGGACGGATCCTAATTGAAGGAGGAGACACAAAGGTAGAGGGAGCCTTGAAAAACAATCAAGCACCTACAAAACAGCCTGTGACTGGAAAATAAGAAAAGTCTTCTGTCGTGTCCTCTCTCTCTCTCTCTCTCTCTCTCTCTCTCTCTCTCTCTCTCTCTCTCTCTCTCTCTCTCTCCCCGGCTGGTATAAGCTTCTTTCTTTCTATCTCCATTTTGGGTTGACTGCTAGAAATGGATTTCAGCAAAAAATAAACTTTGTGTTTGCCTTCTTTTTGTCAGCGAGGTTACCACGGGTCAGGGAATGAAAGAACAGACTCGGTAGCCAAATCGGCCTTAGATCTGACGCCCGATAAATCCAGGATCCTATATACTGACCTGAAACCAACAACTAATAAATTCCTTCACACAAAATGGCAACAACAATAGAGCAATAACATCCACAATAAACTCTTCCAAATTCAGCCCACCTTAGGAGAGTGGAGACCAGCATCGAGAAAATCAAGAAGAGAACAAGTTGTTATATCCCGATTGCGAATTGGTCATACAAGGCTTACTCATTCTTTCATTTTGATACAGGAACCACAACCACAGTGTTTGACCTGCCAGACAACTTGCATGGTTAAACAAATTCTTATAGAATGCAGAGCTTTCGCTGTTATCAGAAAGCGATTTTTCAAAATAAATAGCTTAACCGATCTGTTCGAAAACGTCAAAATAGATGACATTCTGTCCTTCTTGAGAGAGACAGAGTTGTACCAAAAAATATAACAACTTAAAACTGGTTAATCTTGTGCAAACAAATGTAATCCTGCAAATAGAAAATTCTACCTACCTAAGAATTCGTTTTGAAATCTTTGGTTGAATATGTATATATATATATAGACAGAATGTGGCGTTAAATGACCTACAAGAGTTGATATGCCATAAAACCCAAACGACCAACCAACCACGAGTCAGGCTGATAGTTTAAGGGCATTATTACAACATATTAAGTGGTACCATAATGCTACAGGTAGCGTGTCCACGTGTATTGTCTAGGCAGTAGGTTGAAGGAAATGTGACCACGAAAAGATTTCGACCTGACTGAGGGAAGAAAAAAGAGGTTCAGGGAAGATTCGTACCTCGGCCCTTGTGTGTGCACCTCAGCCGTCTTCGATCGTCCCATACTTTTACTTTCAGTACATTTTTAGTTATAAAAGGAAAAGGAATGAAGCAAATGATATTTTTATACACCAGCGTTGTCGTCTTTCTCTACTATAAAACCCTAATTCATGAATAGCTCGAAATTTACTTTTAATCTAAACTTGTTTATTTAATGTCCCAAGCAAAAATGGAAAATAATAAAAACTTCAAAAAGAAAAGGAGCTAAAGAACACAAACTCATTACTCAAGGCTCGAGTAATGATTATGGGCAAATATAACTATTAGGGTTATATAGCAATACTTGAAATCATTTAACTCTGTGTAAACAATAAATAGCCTCACTTGAAACCATTTAACTGTTTGTAATTATAAGTATTCGTGTTATATAGCAATACTTGAAACCATTAAACTGTGTGCAAATATAACTATTAGTGTTATATAGCAATACTTGAAACCATTAAACTGTGTGCAAATATAACTATTAGTGTTATATAGCAATACTTGAAACCATTAAACTGTGTGCAAATATAACTATTAGTGTTATATAGCAATACTTGAAACCATTAAACTGTGTGCAAATATAACTATTAGTGTTATATAGCAATACTTGAAACCATTAAACTGTGTGCAAACATAACTATTAGTGTTATATAGCAATACTTGAAACCATTAAACTGTGTGCAAATATAACTATTAGTGTTATATAGCAATACTTGAAACCATTTGGTTATTTGCAATTATAAGTATTCGTGTTATATAACAATACTTGAAACCATTTAACTGTGTGCAAACAAATGAACCCTGTCTTCTTTTTAAAAATGTTACCTGCAAACTATTCATCTTAAATTCATATATAATATATTTAGAAACTGGCATTAAATAACCATCAAGGGTTGATACGCCATTAAACCAAATGACCTAATTTGTCGAATTCAATTGTTACTATACTTGCACAATTCTGTTTCATGGTCTTGTTGGTTAGAACTGCAGAATACACCGACTGCATCTCTGCGGAAGGGTAAGACTCCCCCAATGAATGTCCTGAATATGACACTAAACTATCTGATGGTGAGGCTCCACTAATACTGGAGCTTTAGGGAGAGTGGAGTACCCATTAATTGCCATCGTTCCTAGGTCCAGTCTGGCCCAGAGTGGTAGCACCTGGTAAGGTTCAATCTATGCGTCAAATAGAACTAAAAGGCTAAAATAAATTGTTTAAAATAGAACTGTTTTTAAATTTAACTGTGTGTAAATGAATGATTGATATTTAATTGAATTGCTAGTGTCACATAGCAATACTTTCAATATTTAACTTTTTTGACTAAACTGAAGAGCTTTAAATAGAAATGTTTTTGACATCTAAACTGTGTAATGGTAAACTGAATTATTTGAAATAGAACTGTTTATATGTATAAAAATAGATTTGGCATTAAATAACCTACAATGGTTAAAAAGCCATAAAACCAAACCAAACCTAACCAAACCAATCCTGTTTCTACAAAATTTTCTGATCAAAACTATGCAGACCAATCGGCTGGAAGTATAGAATACACTGCATCTCTGCAGAGGGTTAAGACCCTTCCCTGCAATGAGTTTACTAGACAATACACAAACTGCTTTTAAGTGATATTTTGGCTATAAAATAAGTAGAATAATTCAATAAACATAACATTATACCCTCTCACAATCTATAAAGCCCATTCTTTTAGTGTATGTGTGATTACGTTGTGTTCTATAGACAGACAGGCATATAATCTCCATTTTATTAACAGCCAAATCGGTATGGACTGTAAAATACACCCTCCAACGAGTGTCCTTATTATGACATTAAACAATATGATGGTGAGGCTCCAGTCCTTGAGCTTTGGGGACTATAAAGTGCCCCTTCATTGCCATTGCTCCGAGGTCCATTCCGGCCCAGAGTGGTAGCACCAAATAGAATCCTATCTATGGGTCATATAGAACTATTTGACATTTTAACTGAGTGAAAACAAATGACTTATGCTTAATTGAATTGTTAGAAATAGAACTGATCATTTAACTGTGAGTAAATAAATGACTGATGTTTGATTGAATTATTTGAAATACATAGCAATTCTTGATGCCATTTAACTGTGTGCAAACAAATGATTAATCGTCAATAGAATTTTTCGTGTTAAATAGAAATATTTGAATCCATTTAACTATGTGTAAAAAAAAGAGCTCAGGCTCGTTTTAAAATTCTATGGACAAAATGTTTTTACAAATCATATATTTAATATATATGTATAAACTGCATTTTGCATTAAATAAACTACAATGGTTGATTTGCTCTAAAACCAAACCAAAGCAAACAATCAAAAACTATTGCAAATCAAAAAGTATCGAGAATTAGTTCTGATCCGTCTAGACAGCAATCTAAACGTCTAGACATCATCACTTTATAAGTGGATCAGCTGTGCGTACGTCTTCATTAAAATTTTAAAGTTTAAAATTTAAAAGGTGTAAACATCAAATTTCGATATTTTTATCAAACTATTTATTTTTCTTATGGATCAAGAGATGAATACTTAGACTTCAAAAGTATGGCAAAAAATCCATTGAAAACGTTTTGGGGAACGATTGCCTTGTTATCATAGTGGACGCCGTTGTTGCGGCGATTGCTCGAATTATGATTATCTTATTTGCCGGAATTCGATGGCCTAAGAAAGGCAAGCAAGAAGAAGAAGAAGAAGAAGAAGAAGAAGAAGAAGAAGAAGAAGAAAGAAAGAAAGAAAGAAAGAAAGAAAAAAGATGAAAGAAAGAAAGAAATAAAGAACTAACGAAACGAAGCGAAACTTTATGGATGATTTATGAATGACCACTGGGGACAATCAGACAAGAAATAACATTCGACTATAATAAAGTTTTGTTTTTTTGTTGTTATTAATTAAAAAACAGTAAAATAAACAAAAGAAAAAAGAAAAAAGTTAAATGGTGAAAAGAAAGAAATAAAGAAAGAGGAAATTAACAAGGAAGAAAAATGAAAAATAGCAGAATGAGAAAGAAAGAAATTAAACGAAATTAATAAGAAAGAAAGAAAGAAAGAAAGAAAAAAAGAAAGAAAGAAAGAAAAAATAGGAATTTACTAGAAAGAAAGGATGAAAGAAACGAAACGAAACAAAACAAAACAAAACGAAACGAAACGAAACGAAACGAAAATTTATGGATGATTTATGAACAATTTAGGGACAATCGGAAAAAAGTAATTACATTCGACTATAATAAAGTTCTGTTTTTTTTTTTTTTTTTTTTTTTATTAATAAAAAAAAGCAGTAAAATAAACAGAAATAAAAAAGAAGGAAGTTAAATGGTGAAAAGAAAGAAAGAAAGAAAGAAAGAAAGAAAGAAAGAAAGAAAGAAAGAAAGAAAGAAAGAAAGAGGAAATTAACAAGAAAGAAAAATGAAAAATAGCAGAATGGGGATGACAGAAATTAAGCAAAATTGACCAGAAAGAAAGAAAGAAAGAAAGAAAGAAAGAAAGAAAGAAAAAGAATTAATAAGAAAGAAAGAAAGAAAGAAAGAAAGAAAGAAAGAAAGAAAAAGAATTGATAAGAAAGAAAGAAAGAAAGAAAGAAAGAAAAGGAATTAATAAGAAAGAAAGAAAGAAAGAAAGAAAGAAAGAAAGAAAGAAAGAATCAGAAAGAAAGAAAGAAAGAAAGAACGGATACTCATTTCGTGCAAAATCGAGTCGACGAAACAAAAAAAAATTAACTAAAATCATAAATAAGAGAAACACGATGTTTAAATTTGATCCATGAGGAAAGAATCGAAAGCTTCGTGTGGACGATGGATGAATGGATGGATGGATGAGATAGGCGGGGCGGCCTGTGGAGCCAGTGCCTGGGCAACGGATTTGAGGAGTGAGATGTAATCGATGAAAGCTGAAATTTATTCACGGTTTTCGATCGCCAAGGGCCGCAACGTTGTGTTGTTGAGTCATCGTAACTCCCTGCTGCTCGAAGATAAGCAGTTCAGATCGGAATAGCAAAGCACAAAGTTGATAAAAAAAAATGTCGTTGATGATGAGAAGGCTCACATGATTATGGACATGGGTTACCATCTACTGTTTTTGGTTTGTTTTTTGTTTTGTTTTTGGAAGAGAGTTCTGTTACTTGGTCTCCGTTCTTCATAGCTAACAAAGATTTACAATCAACAACAACAAAATTAAAAATATTGTAGCCATGAAATCTCTCGGGAAACCATCCAGCCATCTTGAAAATCTCGAGAATCGGTTGCGCAACCTTGATGCAACTTGGCAACTAATCATAAGAGACGTTACAACATATGTAGGAACATACACTCTCTTGTTCAATGACGCAATCGGCAGTGAGAGGACATTTATTGATGGATTATGATGAATTGATTTTAATGGCATATCAACTCGTCTAGAGTTATTTATGTCAGGACGTTAGGGAATAGTATTCATTGAACATATCAACATTTTTTGTCTTGTTGTTTCTTAAGAATTTTGGTTTTGTTTTCTTTTTTTTTTTACACTGTCCTATTGATTTTAAACAGATCTATTTGACCCTAACAGGTACTACCACTCCCAGTCAGAGTATGCCTGAGAACAATGGAAATGAAGGTTCTTAATTCTCTGCAAGGAATACAGTCAGCATATTCTAAGCCCTACCGTCAGTGAGTAAGATTGTGCATTGTTGTTGCATCCACTGTGAATCGCATCAAGTTTTTTGCTTGAAATTTGAATATTGGCAAATTTGAATATTGGTAGTGATCGGGAATATTTTGGGGAATAATTCAGTAAACAAAGTCCAATTGAAAATTTGGTACTGAAACTTGAAACTTGAAATTTGGTGGTAATACTTGAACCTTGAAATCTGGTACTGATACTTGAAACTTGAAATTTGATAGTGATGCTTGAAACTTGAAATTTAATAGTGATGCTTGAAACTTAAAATGTGGTAGTGCTACTTGAACCTTGAAATTTGTTGGCGACACATGACCCTTGAAATTTGGTAGTGATGCTTGAAACTTAAGATTTTGTGGTGATACTTGAAACTTGAAATTTAGTAGTGATGCTTGAAACTTGAATTTAGTAGTGATGCAATAAACCTGAAATTTGGTAGTGACGCTTGAAACTTAAGATTTTGTGGTGATACTTGAAACTTGAAATTTAGTAGTGATGCTTGAAACTTGAATTTAGTAGTGATGCAATAAACCTGAAATTTGGTAGTGACGCTTGAAACTTAAAATTTGTTAGTGATGGTTGAACCTTGAAATTTGGTAGTAGTGATGTTTGAAACTTGAAATTTGGTGGTGATACTTGAAACTTGAAATTTGGTGGTGATACTTGAAATTTGAAATTTTATAGCGATGCTTGAAACTTGAAATTTGGTAGTGATGGTTGAAACTTGAAATTTGGTGGTGATGGTTGAAACTTGAAATTATACTGATACATTTAGATAGATAGATAGATAGATAGAAACAAAGAACAAAAGATAAATAGATAAGATACCGATATATTTACACAGATAGATAGATACGAGACAAGTAGTTAGAGAGAGAGAAAAAACTATTGTCATATTTTGACCTTCGACCCAGCCCAAAAATACTATTCCAAGGTGATGCACCGGAAGAGAGTAACCTCTGAACTGCATGACAGTGAATTTCCGCTTGATGACGATTAAACATTCGATTTCAAAGATCCAGTAGGCGATCGTGTGGGCGTTGAGTTATTATTTACCTCAGTTGAGTTCGGGTGCCAAGCAGTTGCCAGCAGACTCCCAGAGGGTTAGAGACGAGATGTGGTAGGGAAGGCCACGCCCGACCGAGGGGGACCTCGGAAACCCCCGATGCAGTTGCCAGCAGACTCCCAGAGGGTTAGAGACGAGATGTGGTAGGGAAGGCCACACCCGACCGAGGGGTACCTCGGAAACCCCCGATGCAGTTGCCAGCAGACTTCCAGACAGTAGAGACCAGATGTGGTAGGGAAGGCCACACCCGATCGAGGGGGCCCTCGGAAAAGCCCCGATGGAGTGGATCCCAAGACCTCTGGTTGAGCATCTAAGAGAACAAGAAAGACACAACGTGACGGTCATAACAGTGGGGTCAAAATATGAAGTTTACGTTCGGTCTCCAGCACCCTCTCACACGCAAACCTTACAAATAAAGTGAGAGGTGAATATAATTGTAAAGAAGTCTTCTATGCGTCGTTTATTCATGCATCTGTCTTTGTTGTTGTGTCGTTGTGATGCTGCATGAACGTGTAAGTGACTATACAACACTATTACTTACAACAATATGAATTACAGATCAAGAGCGTGTATTTCATTATATAAAACGAATTTTGTCACAGGAAATTATATGTAATTTCTTCATTGCTTATGTCATAAAAGTGGAGAAAATGGTCATTATTCTCTTAAAATATATTTGACCCATAAACAAGACCCTATCAGGTGCTACCACTCCGAACCAAAGTGGGCCAGGGAGCGATGGCAATAAAGGAGCACTCCGCATTCCCCAAAGCTCCAGCATTACTGAAACCTCATCATCAGATTGTTTAGTGTCATATCTAGGACAGTTGTCAGCAGAGAAGCAGTCGGTGTATTCTACAGCTCCGGCTGACTGGGTAAGTCAAAAGTATAGTACACAGTTTAAGACCCCCCACCCCACCCAACGAGTGTCCTATGCGGGACACTCGTTGGGTGGGAGGGGTCTTACCCCTCTTCAGAGATTCAGTCGGTGTATTCTACAACCCCAGCCGACTTAAACAGATAACATTATGCAAAAGAAATTTGGTTCCTGAATAGAATGTGTTATTTCTTTATTGCTTATGTTATGAAAGTATAGAAAATGGTCATTATTCTCTTTAAAGTTTGCTTTTGGGCCCTAAAAACATTATGTAAGACAAATGTTGTTCCTGGATAGTATGTGCTATTTCTGAATTGATAATGTTTTAAAAGTATTGAAAATAGTCATTTTCCTTTTAAACTTTATTTTTGCTTGGTTTGGTTTGGTTTTATGGCATATCAACCGTTGTTGGTTATCTAATGCCAAATCCTGTTTTTACAAATATCTTAAATATATGATTTGTAAACATATTTTGAAGATACACATAGTTAAATGTCAAACAGTTCTATTTCTAACAATTCACTTTAACATAAGTCAACAAAGTTAAATGATTCCAAGTATTGCTATGTATAATTAACAATTCAACTAAACTTCAGTTATTTGTTTATACACAGTTAAAAGTAAAAACAGTTCTATTTCAAACAAGTCAGTTTAGCATAAGTCATTTTTTGCACTCTGTTTAAATGTCAAACAGATTTATTTGACCCATCGATAGGACCCTTTCAAGTGCTACCACTCCGGATCAGAGTGGACTGGGGAGCAATGGCAATGAAGGGGTATTCCGCATTCTCCATAGCTTCTGCGTTACTGGAGCCTCGCCATCACATTTTTTAATGTCATATCAGGACACTCTTTAGGAGAGTTTTATCCCTCTACAAAGATGCAGACGGTGTATTCTACAGCCCTAGCCAACTGGACTGTTTGTTTTTGTGCCCTGAATGACACTATATAAGACACATTTTGTTCCAGGATAGTATGCTTTATTTCTTAATTGCTTATGTTGTAAAAGCAGAGAAAATAGACATTATTTGCTTCAAACTTTGGTTTTCTGAACAATGAAATTTAGAAATTAGCATTTTCTCAGTGTAAAATCGGGCAAATTTGCACCTTTTCGTTTATGTAATAAAAGAATCAAAGAACAAATGAATCAAAATTTATATGTATTTTTAAAATAATGATGAGCAGCAAAAATAACTAAATAGTGTTATTCCTTATTTCCTTATGTCTTAAAACTATCGAAGAAAGCTTTGGATAAATGTAGAAATTAACCTATATCTTAATATATAGAATCAGTCAAATTTATATCTTTTCTTTTACATAATAAAAGAATAAAACAAATATATGAATGAAAATTTATGTGTATTTTTTACTGAAGTTATAAAAAAAATGAACAAAAATGTTTAGAAGTTCGAGATTTACGACTGTAACGTCAATCATTTTCACGTATAAGATTTTTATTATATTATTATATACTATCATGTTTTTATTATACGCTTCTAGATCACAAAAGCAAAGTTTAAAGAGAAAAGTAAGTCTTTTCCACTTGACTTTAGGCTAAAGCAATTGGGAAATAAAACTTTCAGTCAAAGAACCAGAAAAACTATAATGTTGTTACATAGTTTTATGCTATTTTGACATTTGCTAAACTTAGTTTAATGTGGCACAAGACAATCTAGCATTGGAGAAAGCGAGATAGATAGATAGATAGATAGATAGATAGATAGATAGATAGATAGATAGATATTGAGAAAGAGAGAGAGGGGGAGAGAGAGAAGGGGAGGGAGAATCTCAGAAGAAGAAAGTGTTATGCAAAACATCTTAATGGTAAAATCTTGTCTGTTGTCAAAATCAACAATCACAATCTTTCCTTTTCTCTTGGGCTCGTACTGCGACAACTAACACCGGGAAGAAATACGCAAATATCTCAGCCACTATAGGCGCCTCTTATGATCTAATGAGTTAGTAAAGCTAGACTAGTTGTTCATTGTTAGTGACTTAGATTCTCACTGAGTGTACTATACTTTTAACTTACCCAGTCGGCTGGAGCTGTAGAATACATCGACTGCTTCTCGGCTGCGAGGTAAGCCCCCCCCCCCGTAACAATTGTCCTGGATATGACACGAAACAATTTGATGGTGAGGTTCCAGTAATGGTGGAGCTTTGGAGAATGTGGTGTACCTCTTCATTGCAATCGCTCCCAGGTCTACTTTCGTCCGGAGTGGTAGCACCTAATAGGGTCCTATCTATGGCTCAAATAGAACTGAACTGTGTACTTATGCTAAACTGAAATAGAACTGTCGACATTGAATTGTTGGTTGGTTAGTTTTATGGCATATCAAGCTTCGTCGGTTATTTAACGCCAAATCCATTTTTCAACAAATAGTCAGTTCTATATCAAACAATTCAGTTTAGCATGAGTATACAGTTTAATTGTCAAAAACATTTCTATTTCAAGCTATTTAATTTATTCAAACAGTTATAATTCAAACAATTTAGTTTAGTATAAGTATAGTTTTTGTCATAACACAGTTGAACATCGAAAGAGTTCTATATCAAACAATTCAGCTTAACGTAAGTACTGTTTCAATTTCAAAACAGTTTTATTTCAAGTAATTTAGTTTAGCATTAGTACGCAGTTTAAATGTAAGTACACGGTTTAATTATCAAAAACATTTCTATTTCAAGCTATTCATTTTGGTCAAACAGTTCAAATTCAAACAATTCAGTTTAGTATAAGTATGCAGTTTAGTTCTATTTAATCCATAGATAGGACTCTTATCAGGTGCTACCACTCCGGGTCAGAGTGAACCTGGGAGCGATGGCGAAGAAGGGGTGCTCTGCATTCCCCAAAGCTCCAGCATTACTGGAACCTCAGCGTCAGATTGTTTAGTATCATATCCAAGACACTCATTGGGAGGGGGTCTTACCCCTTTGCAGAGAAGCAGTCGGTGTATTCTACAGCCCCAGTCAAATGGGTAATATTTAACTGTGTGTAAACAAAAATCTGTACTGACACTAAACTGAATTGTTTTAACAGTTATTGAAATGAGCTAATTCGGCGTTAAATGACCCGGAAAGGGTTGATACACCGTAAAACGAAACAACCAACAACACAACTGATACTTTTGACCTTAGATTGATGAAGCTTAATAGATAACAACTGTTACTGCCACTCTTCAGCATTTTTATTTTTAGTTAAAGAAAAAGCCCCAACTTTTCGTTCAATCTTAACTGCCTTGTGTGTTATAAGAGTTAATAAGGTGAGCTGGCAAAGAATTGTTAGTGAGTTCGATTCGCACTTAGTGCACCATGTATTGGGTTAACCTGATCTTTGTAAATAATAACTTTTCAGTCAGAATTTTTCCTTTACATACATCTTTTGCTTTTCATACTTTTTCTTTGATCTCCTTCCTTTAATTCTCTTCCCTTTGCAAACCTTGTTTCTTCATATTTTTTCCTTTTCCTTCTCTCTTCCTTATCTTCTCTCTCTCTCTCTCTCTCTCTCTATATATATATATATATATATATATATTATTTTTTATTTTCTTCCAGTTTCTGGTTCTTTCGAAGTTTTTTTTTAATTCTTCACTTTTTCTTTCTCCCCTTGGCCTGCTCTTCCCTTTCTTTTACCTATCCTTGACTTCCTTTTCCTCTCTTTTTCTACCCGTCTATTTTTCTTTATTGTCCTACTAAGTAAATCATTTGGGCACAATTCGTAGTTGCTATCTAGTCTAGCAGACCATTAGCAATCTAGCAGTCTATTTCTTGATTCATACTAAGTACCCATGTTTCTAGCCTTGCGAACGAACTTAGTAAATGACAATGCAAAATTCGTTTTGTTGGTTTGGTTTGGTTTGGTTTTATGGCATATCAACCATTGTTGGTTATTTAATGCTAAATCCTATTTTTACGTATATGTGATTTGTAAACACACAGTTAAATGATCAAACAGCTCTATTTCTAACAATTTAATTTTGCATAATTAAAAGTAAAATGGTTCCAAGTATTTTTATGTATCACTAACAATTCAATTAAACATCAGTCATTTGTTTACATACAGTTAAATGTAGAAATAGTTCTATTTCAAACAATTTAATCTAACATAAGTCATTTTTTGCAGAGTTTAAATGTAAAACAGTTCTATTTGACCCATAGATAGGACCCAATAAAGTGCAACCACTCTGGGCCAGTGGACTTGGGAGCGTTAGTAATGAAGGGGTACTCTGCATTTGCCAAAGCTCCATCAGATTGTTTAGTGTCATATCCAGGACACTGGTTGTGGGTATGGTTAAATCCCTCTCCAGAGATACAATCGGTGTGTTCTACAGCCCCAGCCGACTAGGCTATCGTTTTGTTGTGATTCGGCCCTGTAGCCTGAGTGAACCCATATGAGATGAATAAAATTCTTTAAATCGCTTCCTATCGCCCTGTTAACAGGGCTTAGAATACGCTGTCTCCAGCTCTTTCAAAAAAACAAAAGGGTGTCTTGGATATGATACTAAACTGTTGGTGGGGCTATTAAGTACTCGTTGAGTCGTTACTTAAAGTTTTATGTGGATCCAGAAGGTAGAGATGCTGCTGCTCAATGACATGCCCTCACCCGACCACCTCTTCTTACACCTGAGTGGTGGCAGTTATAGATCAAAGAGATCATTCTGCCAGACTCTGTGGAATGGTACGATCTCTAGACTCGAGAGACAATAAGACATAATAAAAGCATTTCCAACTCGTGAAAAAAAATAGATTCCATGCCTTTCTTTTCTGACTCTCCTTCCATATGAACGATCATGCTAGAAGAGAAGAAACAAAGGTCCTTGTGGAAATCTAAAAGGGTTTAGCGTTTCTTTAACTCCTCTCCTCTCATTGAAAATACATCACCTGAATTTAGATATTCCTGTTGTAATGTAGTGGCCACTTCTCACCAACAATGACCCTAATGCCCAGCTGTGTGACCAACAACAAAAGGTCAACCACGAGAACTCTCGTTGTTGGTACGAGAGACTGGTCCAACACGAGATTTAGGGATTCTTAAAAAGGGACAGTCAGTTAGTCATCGGGAAAACCACAAGTACCAAACTAAATTTCAGGGCAAAGTGAAACCACCCACTCCACCGACCATTTGGAGTGGGCTTCAATTTTTCATACAATAGATTTTTTTTGATCGACTTGAAAATACCACTTCAAGTCTTTTTTGTTTTAAAGATCGGTCCAGTGGGAAATTGTAACATCAGCAATAAAGTGAGTGGTATTTTTCAGACCACGTGTCTGACTTTTCTTTTCCTAAAATGAACAACTTCATCTCATCTTTGTCATTCAGTCTCAGCTAAATTTCTTCGAGACGGCTGCAACGCTAAATTGGTGATGAGTAAGGTTGGCCTATATGCCAGTCTAGAAAGTAATGAGACTGTTTTTTTTTAATGTTTTTCAGGTTAGCAATCCTCATCGAAAATCAGAATATCTATGTCGACCTTGAACATGGGTTAAAATGTTTAGTTTTAATCTGCTTCTGAAAATTCACATTCAACCTACTAATATTCGATTATAGCCTGCCGGCGGGGCTTAAAGTATACTGGCTGTATCCCCTGCGGAGGAGTAAGACCTCACCTAAAAAAAGGGGTATGTCTTGGGTATAACAATAAACTGTATCTGATGGTGAGGCTTCACATTTGAAGATTTAGGATGTTTGCAGTACTCTTTCATTGCCATTACTCCCATATCCACTTTGACCAGAATTAGTAGTACTGATTAGAGTCCCATCGATGGCTTATATTTATATTCACTAGAACTATGTATAAGAATGTCGACAAAAAATAAATATAAGCATACAATAAATACAATTCCCTAAACTAGTCATAAAATAACCCAAGAAGGGTTTGCATGCCGTTACAATCAGTGAATGAATTCTATTTGATTATTACTCGTTTTAAGACTGGTCAAGAGAGAAATTGGGACATTGGGAATAAAGTGAATGGGACTTTTTTCTGTGAGTACATGTCAGACTTTTCCTTTTGTCATCTCCTCATCTAGTCTTTTTCTTTTTATCTCCTACCAACTTTCTTCGAGCTTCCCTCAGCAGTATACTATTCTATCAGATCTTTAAGCAACTAACAGAAAATACAAACACAGCAAGTTACACATCAGATTAATTCCAGCGAAATACACCCCCACATATATATATATATATATATATTTCCGTGTTGTCTGGCAGCTCTTTATCCATCGTTTGAAAGGTTAAAGGGTTAATGAAATCGGAGGAAAGAAAAATCGAATAAGATTGTGTCTCTTGCGTAAGATGTCGGGCATTTAGACCAAAAGCACAGAAATTAAAGGCAAGTATCTCAATCCTGAGGGATTGTGATTGCAATGCTTGCTGGGATTTATCATCCTTGGCAACAGCGTATCAAATGTTGGCAAGTCATGGCAATTTTTCAAAAACAAGAAAACATCGTTTGATATCGTTTTCAATCTCGCCGTTGACGTTACATGCCGAGAATGTATTCCCAACACCGTTATAAAGGATCTATTTTGTATGTTTATTTTTTTTTATTATTATTCTATTCCTTTCTTTTCTCTTTTTTTTTTTTTTTTTTATTTCTGCTTTTCTAAGAAATTTTTAATAATATTTTCTTTGATGTTTTCCAGAATTCGCATTTTTATTTTCTCTTCAGCAAAGTTGTCATTTCTTCTTCAGAAATTAAAAAAAAGAAAATAAATTTTTCAAAATAAGGCTTTTCAAGTGGGAACAAAATAATTGAATTTTTATGCGTGTTTTTTAACAATTATTGTAAATAATAACTTACTTTACGTGTTATAGCTTGTTTGCTTTTTGTTTTGATCTGTTTTTTGATTTCCTTTTTTCTTTTTTGTTTTTTGTTTTGTTTTGTTTTTTTCAAATCTTGTTGGGAAAATTATAAAAAGGGACGAAAGAAAACATGACAACTACAAAAAGAAAGAAAGAATTTTAGATGGATGGAAAAAAACGTTATTATTATTATTATTATTATTATTAGAATGGAATGGAAGCGAATTGCTTAGAAGAAAGAAAGAAAGAATTTTGAGTAGAAAGAAAGAAAGAAAGAAAGAAAGAAAGAGAAAGAAAAAATTTTGAGTAGAAAGAAAGAAAGAAAGAAAGAAAGAAGACAAAATTTTGAGAAAGAAAGAAAGAAAGAAATAATTTTGAGTAAAAAGAAAGAAAGAAAAAAGAAGACAAAATTTTTAGTAGAAAGAAAGAAAGAAAGAAAGAATTTTGAGTAGAAAGAAAGAAAGAAAGAAAGAAAGAAAGAAAGAAAGAAAAATGACAAGATTTTGAGTAAAAAGAAAGAAAAAAAGAAAGAAAGAAAGAAAGAAGACAAAGTTTTGAGTTAAAAGTAAGAAAGAAAGAAGACAAAATTTTTAGTAGAAAGAAAGAAAGAAAGAAAGAAAGAAAGAAAGAAAGAAAGAAAGAAAGAAAGAAAAATGACAAAATTTTGAGTAGAAAGAAAGAAAGAAAGAAAGAATGGAGAAAAAACAAACAAGTCATGCAGCTGGCACGGATTTCTCTGACTCTCTCCCACCAATCGTCCCTATCATCCATTGCTTCCAGCAGGTCTTTTAGACTACATCCTATGTTCCTACAGAGCTACTGTATATAGGTTCTAGCTGGTCGTCCAACACTTGCACGTCCATGTAAAGGGGTTCATGGGAAAACATCGCTGATGAGTTCGACCTTGCTTCTCGACTAGTGTCCTGCATATACCTTTTTCGTCTTGCATGAATAGTTTTAGAGATGGGAGGTAGGTGGCCGCACAACTATTGCTTCATAGGATGTTGCTGCCAGTATTTGTTCAATATAGCATTCTTGTGCAGTTCCCGTCTAGCTTTTTCCTAATACACTTTGTCAGCGTCCATGTGGTGCATCCATATTGTAATATTGAACACAACCGCTGCTGGGAAGAAATCACGTTTTATTTTATCGGATAGACTTGACTTCCATATGATCAATAACCTGTCGATAGCAGTCCATGCCTTTTCTAGTTGTATACTGATGAGACGCAGCTACCGAGGTACATGAATTTATCCACTAATTTCAGAGAACCGTTATTTCGAGTGGAGATGTCTCCTTTTTTATTAAAATACATGTATTCTATTTTGTCTGCATTTACGTGAAGGCTAATGCAACCTGCAGCCTGATACAGACAATGCAGCAGGGATTCGGCTTGGGTAGGTGTATTTGCAAGAAACGCTATGACATCTGCATAGTCAGCATGCAAAATACTTTCTGTGAGGTATCGTCTGCTTCTGGCCTTTTTTAGTGTAATGGCATTTTCTTTCATTAGCTCTATGGATGTTCGAAGTGCGCTGTTTATGCAGATTATGAACAAATATGGAGCTAATGTATCCCGTTGTAGAACACCAGTAACAATGTCAAAGTCTGTGTCTCCATCTGATGAGCGAACCTTAACTTTCGTGTTACAATAGAGCATCATTATAGCCTTAAGTAATTATTTTTAATCAAACACTAATAATTTTCCAAACGCTATTTGACCCATATATGAGATTTTAACAGATACTAAAGTAAAAAGTAAAGTTGGCGACCTTAATCAAGGGTAACCCGAAGGCTCCCTTTTCAATAGTTACTACACTATAGTGTAGGGGAGGGCGCTACTCCATTCCCTGGATTACTCAACTTAACCCTTGATCCTTACCTTAAAATGCTGACTGTTAAGCAAGGAGGCACCAAGTACCATTTTTTTGAGTCTTTGGTATGACTCGACCTGGGATTGGACCCCGGTCTCCCAGACCATTGGCGAACACTCTACTCATTAGGTAAATGGACCGGTAACAGATACTACTTTTCCTAATCAATGTGAACTTGAGAGTAATAGCAATGATGGAATTATTCCACACTCCCCAGATCTTCAGAACTGTGTCATAACCAGGAATAAATGAAAAGGAGCATGACAGAAAGAAAGAGAAGAAAGAAATGCAAAAAGAGGGAAAAGTAATAAAAACAGAATGAAAAAATGTTGCATATTGACCTTTGAATGTTCCAGCTATGTAAACAGTGTGATTGCAGGACGCACCTGTGTAAATAAGCGGAAGTACATCACATGGGTGACAACCGGAATTCGTGGATGTTGTGAAATTGTATATACACGACCTACAGCAACTACGGAGAGTCTTGCAGGAGTCAGTTTTCAATCTTGAGTCTTGGCTCTAGATACGGTCTGTCACGGAGACTGGCTGCATGACTCCCAGTGGGGCAATGGCCCGCAGTGGCCCCTAACCAGGAAGCAGAAGGGGCAAAAACGTAAGGCCCAGAAGACAACACAACGTGGTATGGTCGAGAGAAGTTATGACAGTCTGTCTTCGTCTCTCTTTGTCTCTCGATCTCTCTCACAGATACGCCGGCTACAACTCCTTTCGAGAAATAAAAAAAAAGCAAAGAAAGAAATAAAGACAAAAAGAAAAAAGAAACAAGAAAAATTTGGTCTGTTTTATTTGTTTTATTGCATATCAAACCTTGTGGGTTATTCAATGTCAAATAGTCAATGTATATATATATATATATATAAGTAGAGTTAGCGACTGTTATCGAGGGTGGCCCGAAGGCTACCTTTTCAATAGCTACTACACCAAGGTGAAGGGGAAAGCGCTACTGATTTCTCTAGATTGATCCACTTACTCTAGATCCGTACCTTATAATGCTGAGTGTTAAGCAAGGAGGCATCAAGTACCAGTTTTTGTTTTTTTGGTATGACTCGACTTGGGATTGGACTCTGGTCTCGCTGGCCATTGAAAAACTCTCTACCCACAAGATATATATATATATATATATATATATATATATATATATATATGCTAGTTATATCAGATTAGTGTTCAGAGACTATGAATATTCCAAATATTCATATATAAAACATATGAGAAATTTCATATGATTCAACAGAAATGCTCGATGTATGTCTATTAACATATATATATATATATATATATCAGGATACATATTTTTTTTATTCACGTACAGAACGAATATATCTGTAACCCAAATGAAGAAAAGTCAACGAACAGTTACCGTGCTATTATAAAATTTATTTAGGAGATGCCCGTGGTGTAATGGTTATCGTCGTAGGAAATGGACACGGCGACACGAGTTCAAATCCTGGACGAGACTGGTTGCATTTCACATAACACTAATACGCTTGGGAAGGTATGAATCCAATTATTCTCCCTCCAGCTATGGGTAAATAGTAGGACAGACGGGGTTCTTCAGCCTTGGTGGGGCAACAAGTCTAGGAGAAGGAATACTCTGAATTCAAACCTGTTAAACTCCGCTTAAAAATTGACTCTGTGTCATATCCTGTCCGAGCGGATGGGTTTGTAAATAGGATAAAATTTATTTCGACGAGTTATTTCCCGCCTCATCAGATGGCGTACACATTTTTTTCTGTGGAGAAAGCAACGAATATTTTCATATATTAAAAAATGGTTAAGAAAGAAAAGGCATAAAATAAAAAGATACAAAATAAAAAAATAAGACATGCAGCCTCTGGCCCACCACCAATGTTAACACGTCTAGCTTCAAGTGTTCTCATGTCTCCTCTTTAAGTTAAGCCAACGTTCGTGTGTTTTAAGCTTGATTCCGGTATCATGTTTCGATTAGTCTTCTAAATTGTTTTATTTTCTTATCTATTTCGAATTTGCTACACGAAGGGATCACTTGCAACCTATCCCATGAGACTATTTTCGCTTTAAGCATTTTTTTCGTTTCCCTCCTTTGTTTATACCTTATTTCTATCTCTTTATTGGGTATTGCTGGTTGCTGATTACTGCAACTAACCGATATATATATATATATATATATATATATATATATATATATATATATATATATATATATATATATGAATTCAACCGACTTCCATACTAAAAAAAATTCTTTTTTTTTTCGAGCAAAAATTTGACTTGAGAATCTGAAATTTTTGTATGTTAACTTTAGCTTTTTGTATTTATTAACCAATCGACGCATTCGCGCTATTTTTTACATTTCGAAATACTTCACTGCATAACACTATGCTAGCACGGTACTAAATGTAACAATATCTTGGTTACCTCGATACCAAAGCTGATTCCAGCATATACTGTTGTGTACGTGGAACCAAATGTAATAATAATGATTGCTCCTATCCTGGTAACTGCGCCAAATGCGTTTGCAGATAGTTTACCAATCCTCTCTGTGCCCACGTTGTGTTTGAAAGATCAACAAATAGGGAATGACACAATCCATCCCGAACTTGTTCTAAAGGTCGAGGTAATTCGTTAAAACAAAATTTGGCAACTCAAAGACAAGAAAAACTCTCTGTCAACCATTAACAATCATTTATTGGGACGTATTGGTGGAACAGTAATATGTCCAATATTTTTATAGAAAATTCTCGCTTTATTATCGAGATATACTTTTCGATGTTCAGACTGCATACAGTAACACGACAGAGAGAGAGAGAGAGAGAGAGAGAGAGAGAGAGAGAGAAAATCTGTAAGGATCTATGAACAGAGACACCCCCAACCTGACCGAACTCTTTGAACGCCACCTTCTAACTGCTTTCAATTGACGATTGTCAAAAATCAGCATATCAGTAATCTGACGTCATCTCACTGAGTTATTACGTCATCTCTCGCGTATCCCCAAATGTTTACCGTATTTTTAATTTGCTCAACCAAACCAGTGACAAATCATGAATCTATTTTGTTTACATTTGGTCTTCCTGTGTAGAATTAACAGGTCCCATCTCCTGGTCGGGTCGCACTCGCTTGAACTTTCCAATTTGACTTACATTTCCGCTCAAAGATTTAGCTAACTTAACAACTAACTCAAAAAATCGCGGCCTAACTAAACCAGATGATAAAATGATTAATGCGATCAACCATCACGTCAACTGGGTTATAAAAGACGACAGTATTTTATTTGCAGCGAAAAATTCGAGGGATCAAAACCTAAAAAAATTTTAGAAATCTTTTTCTTCCTAAGATATTAGAAATATTATTTCTAAGTGTTATATAATTAAGGAATAATTTTTTTATATTAATCATTTTTCGTTAATTATATTTTATCATTCAGTTTGGTTGGACTTTGAATTATCCGGGTTAAGAGTTTAGGTGCATAGTCATTGGATACAGTTTTACGCTCGCGCGCAAAAGATATGACAATCATCATTGTCATAATAAACCCCAGACAGGAAATGGGGCTGGAGTGTAGATGACGTCATGCCCGGAAGAGATGGCCCTGAGGATTTGAGGATTTTGAAAAAGAGTCAGTTGAGAGTTGTATTTGGGCCGTTGAAGATGTAGTTGGGTTTTTCGGATCTCTACTGACAGAGATCTTAAACATCACAAGATGCGCCGCGCGTTGTGGGTGGTCAGCATAGTAAGAATTGTGTCTCTCTCCTCATGTCAATGAACCGAAGTCAGAAGTTTATAAACCGTTCGTACCTGAACAACAGTCCGCCTGTGTTTTGGCCTGTATTTGTATTTGCCTGTATTGCATATGTTTTCGTATCTGTGCATCACCAAATATTACAACATAAGCCAATCAGATTTATTGATGAACCATCGATTTTTTAGCTAATTTCAAATCAACCAAAACTGTATAGATAAAAGAAGAAATAAATATTTCTTCGCTAAGTATGGTTTTGTAAATGCTTATTCAACTAACAGATTGTTTAATCTCATATCTATCACATAGACTTACATGTAATATACAATTAAATAAACTCATGAAAAAATATAAAAACGTACATTGCTATAATGGTTAGAGTGTTCGCCAATGGACCGGGACACCTGGGTTCAATCCTAGGTCGTGTCATACAAAAGACTCAAAAAATCGTTCTTGATGCCTCCTTGCTCAACACTCAGCATTTTAAGGTACAGATCAAGGGTAAAGTGAAGCAATCCAGGGAAAGAAGTAGCACTTTCCCCTACACCTTGGTGTAGTAGCTATCGAAAAGGGAGACTTGGAGTCACACTCGACTACGGTCGCCACTGTACATATTGCAATATTTATTCAGGAATCATATCTTTATTAAAGGGCTAGACTAGCAAACCTACACGAGTGAGTTCGAGTCTCATTGGGCGCCCCATTCATTCGGCCTTGTGTCACATCGAAGCAAAGAGCTTTGTAAATTACAATCATATCATTATTATAACTACGTACAAATCAAGTATGATTCGAACAAATTTGATATCAAAAACATGGTTACAAAAAGATATGTTTTTCGTATTTCGAGTGTACCAGATGTAATTTCGTTTTAGAAATGTATCAAAATTGATTTCGTTTTTCGATTGGATCAAAAGTAATTTCATATAATGAGTGTATCAAACTTTATTTCGTTATTTGAAAGTATCAACAGTAATTTTGGTACTTTAGTGTCTCAAAAGTAATTTCGTTATTTGAGCGCATCAAAAGAAATTTTGTTTTTTGGGCGTATCAAATGTAATTTCGTTTTTGTAGTGTATCACAAGTAATTTCGTTTTTTGTTTTTTTTTTTTTTTTGGCGTATCAAAAATAATTTCGTTTTTTGGGTATATCATATATAATTCTATTTTTTCGTGTAACAAAAGTAATTTTGTTTTTTGGATGTATCAAAAGTAATTTGGTTTTGGGGTTGTTTTGATACACAAGTAGTTATGTATTATTATATTATACAAAAGTAATTTCGTTTTCTGGTACATCAAAAGTAATTTCGCTTTGGTGTGTATCAAAAGTAATTTCGTTTTGGTGTGTATCAAAAGTAATTTCGTTTTGGTGTGTATCAAAAGTAATTTCGTTTTGGTGTGTATCAAAAGTAATTTCGTTTTGGTGTGTATCAAAAGTAATTTCGTTTTGGTGTGTATCAAAAGTAATTTCGTTTTCGGGTGTATCAAAAGTAATTTCGTTTTGGTGTGTATCAAAAGTAATTTCGTTTTCGGGTGTGTCACTATTAATTCCATCTTTTGGGTGAAATACTATCATAGTTTTACAAGTTGACAAACGATATTAAATTAAATACTTAGGACTAATTAGGATAATTTGTTGAAGATTAGTTATAGTCTTTTGGTAAGGTAGTGTAGAAAAACAATATTAATAATAATAATAATGGATTCGCACCTAGTAACACCATGCACTAGAATGGATTAAGTTGAAAGGTCAAACCAACAGTTGACAAGGATACCAAGATTGTTAACTGTAAGAGTCGAATCGGTCAATCTGGGTTTTGGTTGACGGGATAGAAAAACAAATTTTTATTTCAAATTCTAATGTCAGCCGAGTGCAAATCTACAGGAAATTACGGGTAAAAGCCTGACACAGGACCATTAACACAATATTAGAATATTATCGAGAGGCTCGCCAATCAAAGAAAAGCGGGGTGGAGCTTTTCCCCTCCCCAAGACGTGCAATGCGGGGCCATAGTTTTTGATTGGCTGTCCGGTTAAACACAGACCTCGAGGTGGGGCTTCTCTACCCACCCCCACCCCGATGATTACGCTATGGGGCCATTGGTCCAACGTTTCTATTGGCTGGCCAGTCGGAACCATGTATTTAGGGGTCTGGACCCCCATAAAAGAAGATCCCGAAAAGGGAATTGGAAGATCGAAGACTTGAAACCCCTGCTACCTTCTTTGCTACCACTGACGCTTTCCCCAGAGTCCTCAACTTGACCGTTCCTACCAAAATTATTTTGCTTAAGACAGACTTGATACCAACTGTTATCGCCAGTCAACTTATCACTTTTTACTTCAAACTGAAACACCTTCTTGTTGTTGTTGTTGTTGTTGTACATGATTTTTAATCATTGTATAATGAATAAGTAAAGTTGGCGACCGTAGGCCCGAAAGCTCCCTTTTCAATAGCTACTACACTGAGGTGTAGGTGAGGGCGCTACTCCTTCCCTCGGATTGCTCCACTTTACCCTTAATACGTACCGTATAATGCTGAGTATTAAGTAAGGAGGTATCAAGTACCATTTTTTTTAAGTCTTTGATATGACGCGACCTAGGACTGAACCCTGGTCTCCAGGGCCGTTGGTGAACAATCTACAACTGTTAACAACCGTTCCTGAGTTATTAAGGTAGTTGACCAGCAAACAGCACCGGTAAAGTTAGCTGTCTTCCGACCCAGCCAGAACTAAGAGAAGTCCAAATCAGCTGTTCCTCAATTTTCCCATGGAACGAACAACACAACGTGGGCACGGAAGTCCGGGCAAGCAGATTCACCAGAGACTTCGAGTAATAAGTGGCTCGCAGAGCAACATGCACTTATAGAACCACATGGGTGTATCAAAAGTAATTTCGTTCAAGAAGAATATTGAAAGTAATTTGGGGTTTTTTTTGTATATCAAAAGTAATTTCGTTTTGGGGTGTATCAAAAGTAATTTCGTTTTGGGGTGTATCAAAAGTAATTTCGTTTTTCGAATGTATCAAAAGTAATTTCGTTTTGGGGTGTATCAAAAGTAATTTCGTTTTTCGAATGTATTAAAAGTAATTTCGTTTTGGGGTGAATCAAAAGTAATTTCGTTTTTCGAATGTATCAAAAGTAATTTCGTTTTGGGGTGTATCAAAAGTAATTTCGTTTTTCGAATGTATCAAAAGTAATTTCGTTTTGGGGTGTATCAAAAGTAATTTCGTTTTTCGAATGTATCAAAAGTAATTTCGTCCTTGTCTTGTATCAAAAGTAATTTCGTGTTTGTGTTGTATCAAATATCATATTGATTTTGTATCGAATTAAAATAATTTGTTTTTGGACTGTATCAAAATTAATTTCGTTTTTAATGTATATCAAAAGTAAATTCGTGTTTGTGCTGTATCAAATACAATATTGTTTTTGTATCGAATCAAAAGTAATTTGTTTTGGGATTGTATCAAAAATTCCTATTCCCATCTAATAATTTTTGCACAATTATATGGTTTAAAGTGGTTATTCCTATTTTATAATAATCGTTTGTTCGTAAACAGTTCACGTATTTCTATCCAATAATTTTCAAACATATCTATTTGATACATAAATCGGATACTCAGAGCTTCAATAACTGCGAATGAGATTGGACATGGAAGTAATGGCACTGAATGGGTACTCCACCCTCTTCAGAGTGACAGATAGATAGATAGATAGATAGATAGATAGATAGATCAGAAACTGAATGGGATAGATAGATAGATAGATAGATAGATAGATAGATAGATAGATAGATAGATAGATAGAACAACTTAGCGATCAAAATACTGAAGGGCTACAAAATTTAGTGTAATGAAAGAATGCGAAAGATTGGGAAGATTCCAGGATCTCATTCGGGAGATACGAAAAGTGTAGAACGTCAACCTTTAGGTCGTTTCCTTAATAGTACAGTTTGTACAACGCTATAAAAATTAAATCAGATTGAATTAGATTAGATTTTTTTTTTTTTTTTTTAAAGATGATTTGAATTAGAACTTTGTGGGAGAACTGAGACTGTCCGAACGACATCAGAACTCGGTTCTGTGATGATACCAAGGAAGGTTCTAGAGATTTGAGGTAACTTGTTGTCACTCACTCCTCACCCCAGCAATAATCATCATTATTTGAACATGTAAATGCAAGTAGTAGCAGTAAGAGTAGTAGTAGGGGTGTTTTTAGTATTAGTAGAAGTTATGTGAATAAAGAAAGAAAGGAAAAGAAAAATATTGAATTTCCATTACAAATGAAAACTCAAAGAATATAAGATTACTTAATAATTTGAAATCTGTCATAATTTATAATAATCCATCCGTCGTTTCCAGCCATTTCACAACAAAACGCGAACGCACGCAAAAGAATCGAGTTCGCGACTAATTTGCTAACATCTCAGTGTCATTTTGTCTGCCAAACAGAATCATAATTTTTTCGAAATTTATATTTTTTCACAAATGGCAGTCCGTCCTTCTTCTTCTTCATGGAAAGATAAAGAAATAAAAGAGAGAGAAAAAAAAGGAATTGAAAATGGTTTATTGCTTCCAGTTGCTCGTTAATTCAGTCTCTGATTAGTGACTCAGAATCGCATTACCAAACTGTCAAACCTGGTTCGATCTCTGTTATTAGACTTTAATGTAATTAACAAAACAAAAAAGCTATAAAACTCCAGTCACGGATCTGTAGGGTATTATACATGTGTAGAATTATTCAAGCTATATGTATTTACCCAACCCCTCCGCACAAGAAGAATGACACACAAGGTTAATTTTTTTAGCGTTTTTTACTGGTTTGAATTCGGAGTTTTCCTTCTCCTACACCATTTACCATACTAAGGTTGAAGAGCCCAGTCTGTCCTTATATTTTATATAGCTGGAGGGAGAATAGTTAGTTCAAACCTTTCCCAAGGGTATTAGCGTTTAGTCTGCTCCTATTGGGGTCAGAGGGTGGTCAGAGTAGTTTTCTCTTTTTAGTACAGCTTCAGAATTATGCTTACGTAATCAAAACCAAATCGTTTTTTATTGGTCCTTTTGCTAATGTGTCGTTCCTGTTTTTTAGTAATTCTAGTTGAGATAACTTTCTAAATTCCTTTTTGGCCTGTTGAACTTTCGAACTGGTACCACGTGGAATCTCTCGCTGTTTTCCAAATGACAACATGCCATTTCTACACTATTATTATTGAAGAAAAATAAGTAACTTAAAAACAAATTCCCTTGTGGACCTTTTTATTTTACTGTATGTACTCTTCTCTCATTGGACCAACAAAGAATTTTTTAAATATAAAAAAATATATACATATATCTATATATAAAACATCTTTCTATCTATCTAAAACATATATATCCCTATATCTACCTATCTAAAACATATATCTCTATTTCTATCTAAAACATATACATCTTTCTCTCTCTCTCTCTCTCTATATATATATATATATATAAAGCATACCTTTTTCCCCCTCTCTCTCTCTCTCTATATATATATATATATAACATACCTCTCTCTCTCTCTATATATATATATATATATATATAGAGAGAGAGAGATGTTTCATATATATATATATATATATATATATATATGAAACGTCTGTCTGTCTGTCTCTCTCTCTCTCTCTCTCTTTCTATATATATATATATAAAACATATATATATATATATATATATATATATATCATTATTATTATTATAATTATTCCCTTTTGCATCTGACTAGTTTCCTAGTTTTGTTTGGCAAATGAAATGACCTCAGGTTGAAGTTACTCCTCTCTAGTGATGAGTTCAACCCTGAGTCAGGTATTCCCCTGAAACGTTATATACTTTAGCTTCAGGAAGAGATAAAAGTCAACTCAAGGACAAATTAACTAATAAAAGATATCGTCTTGGATTTGAACTCGGATCACCGCATCCATTTCCCACGACGTAGGCCTTTATACCACGAACGCCTCCTCCTCCTATAACGAGCAATGTGATTTATAACTCGTCATACTCATACAATAAGAATATGTTTCGTTCATGAAGAAATCCTCGAGACAACTTTATTAATTAATGTATTAATCAAAAAAACTGCTGTTAGTGGAATTTAAAATATGCTGTGTTATATAGTCATATAATAAATATGCTTATATATACATGCATATATAAGCTGAATGAATCACAACGACACAATGATAAAAGGACGAGTGAAGACTTTTTTATAAAATATATGTACCTCTCACTCTATTGTAAGGGTTCGAAAAGGGTTACTCAAGGTTTGCGCGTGAGAGGGAGCTGAAGACCGAACAGAAACTGCAATATTTTGACCCCACTCTTATGGCCGTCAGCGTTGTGTCTTTCTCGTTCTCCTGATGCTCAACCGGAGGCCCTGGGGCCCACTCTGCTGGGTGATGGCTTTCTTTACTGCATCTTATCAGCAACTTCTCTGGACCCCAACTCAATCGGGGGCCCCGAGCCTCTTCGGCCTTGTGTGGCTTTCCCTACCACATCTCGTCTATAACTCCGTCCGATCTCTAACTGTCTGACTTCTGTCTTGACTGAGTTATATAATAGTTCAACGCCCACTCAGTCGCCTACTCGATCTTTGGAATCGTATGTTTGATCGTCATCAAGCGGAAATAACTGTCATGCAGTTCACAGGTCACTCTCTTCCGGAGCATCAGTCTATGAGTGTACCATGGAAATTTTTTTTACCTCGTCCCATTTCATCAGCCAATTTCCGCCCACGCGATTTCCTCTCATAACTGCCATTAGAATGTGTCACTTCCTTCCGGTGCATCGCCTTGGAATGGCATTTTTGGCCGGGTCAAAGGCCAAAATACAACAACTGTATCTCCTGCATGGAGGTAAGACACTCCACACACACAAAAACAGGTGTTCTGAGTACAACACGAAACTACATCTGTTAGTGAGGTTCAAGTTCAAAAGCTCTGCAGAGCGTAGAGTCCTCGTCATTACTCCCAGGTTCATTTTAATCCCAAGCGGTAGTACGTGTTAGAGTCACATCCCTGGCTCAAATAGAGCTGTTTGAAAATTATTTCAATAAGAAAGGAATACTTAATATAATATAACCGGGTGCAAAAAAAAAGATTTGAATGTAAATGTACAATGTTCGCAATTCTCTAAACTCTAGACATAAAATAACTCGAGACAGGTTGGCATGCCGTTTATCATATTTACCAACCCCTCTGCTCGGGCAGGATATGACACAAGGTCAATTTTTAAGCGGAGTTTAACAGGTTTGAATTCAGAGTTTTCCTTCTCCTAGACTAATTGCCTCACCAGGGCTGAAGAACACAGTCTGTCCTACTATTTACCTATAGCTGGAGGAAGAATAATTGGATTCATACCTTTCCCAAGGGTATTAGCGCTATGTGAAATGCAACCAGTCTCGTCCAGGATTTGAACTCGTGTCGCCATGTCCATTTCCTACGACGATAACCATTACACCACGGGCATAACAGACCATCAAATAGAGAGGAAAATACAAAAATCAATGTGTGTGTATGTGTGCGTGTTTAGAATTATTTTGGTCATGTCGTGAATAACTCATAATACTTAAATAGTCAGAATATAAAGTTCCGTACTTGAAGAAATCCTAGAGACAATTCTTAAGACATAACAACTTCATTAATGTGTAGTCTAATAGGAACAAAGACACAAAAATTAAAAATGCATACGTGAAAATATGTGTATGCAACAGAAACAAAATACAGCCCATTTCTCGCACTCATTTTCAGTGGTACTTTGTACTGTAACATATCTATCAGTCCCTTTTGATAGAACAGCAGGAATTCAAAGTGTTAAAACATTTGAGCTATAACATTGATATATATGAGACCACTTCAAAGATAAGGCTTGAGCAACTTGGGTCTCTTAGTGCTTTGGACCATGGGCACCGCCCGACCGTTTAATCGACTACTGTGGAGTAGGGTGGTCAGTCTTGCTGTCAAAGTTTCAGAGTAGCTTATTCTTTTGAGGACAGCTTCAAATTTATGCTTACGTAATCAAAAGCAAGAACTTTTTATAGGTCGTGTCGCTAATGTGTCGTTTCTGATAGGGGTGAGTTTTTTAAATTCTAGTTGAGAACATTTTGGCCAGTTGAACTGGTACCACGTGGAATTTCTTGCAGTTTACCAAATGACATCAGACTGTTTCTATACTCTATCATTCCCTTTTGTATCTGACAAGTTTCCTCGTTTTGTTTAGCAAATGAAATGGCGTCACGTTGAAGTTACAACTCTCTAGTGATGAATTCAATCCCTGAGTCAGGTATTGCTCTGAAACGTCATATACTTTGGCTCTAGGAAGAGAAAAAAGTCCACTCGAGGACAATTTAACTAATAAAAGATATCGTATGAGTTCGATCCTCACTGAGTTCACAATACTTCAAATCTCGTACCAAATCTAATCTACGCTTAGTTTTTGAGTGTATCTGGTCGTTTAGTTTGATTAGTAGCATATCAACCTTCGTGGGTTATTTAATGCCAAAGACATCTTTAAAGGACAGTAGTGGTGCTATTTAACATCGCTGGAGAGATTAGCGGTTCATATCTTTCCCAAGGGTATTCGTCCAAAATAGCATAATAACGTTACTGGAGTTCGAACTTGCTTATTACGATGCCGTAGCCCAGCACGTTAGCCATAACACCCCGTATTTTGTTGAGTAAGGGTTGACAAGTGTATTTTACATTCAGTTACAACTGAGTAAGTAAAAGTTCCATTAGCCTAATAAGTAAGTGTTCGCCAATTGTCCTGGAGACAGAGGTTCAATCCCAGGTCGAGTCATACCAAAGGCTGAAAAAACTGGTACTTGATACCGCCTTGCTTAAAACTCAGCATTATAAGGTAAGCATCAAGGGAATGGAGTAGCGCCCTCCCTTACATCACAGTTTAGTAACTATTGAAAAGGGAGCCTTCGGGTCGCTCTCGACTAAGGTCACCAACTTTACTGAGTAATGAGTTCCATTCTCCATTGGTTCCCTATACTTGCAGCCATATGACAAATCCTAGTTAGGCTTAGTTCTTGATTGGTTTGGGTGTGTTTTATGTCATATCAACCATTGTTGGTTATTTAATCCAACATTCTGTTCGTAAATATATATTATAAACGATAGTGTTCAGGTAACATTTTTAAACGAGCCAGAACTCATTTGTTTGCACACAGTTAAATATTTTTAAGTATAGTGAAGGATTAAATAGTTCTATTTGACCCATAGATGGGACTAACAGGTACTACCACTACAGGTCAGATTAGACTTGTTCGTAATGGCAATTAGAGGTACTCTACACTCCACAAAGCTCAAGTACTGAAGCCTCATATGTAGTTTTACGTCATATCTTGGACACTAGTTCAATTTGATCCATAGACAGGACCCAAATAGGTTCTTCCACTCTGAATGCAAGTGGACTTGGGAGTAATGGCAATAACGAAATACTCCGCAATTCAAACCTGTTAAACTCCGCTTAAAAATTGACCTTGTGTCATATCCTGCCCGAGCGGAGGGGTTGGGTAAATAGGATAACGAAATACTCCACATTCTCAGAGCTCTATAACTGGAGCCTCACCATCAGATGATTTCGTGTCATATCTTGGACACGCGTTGGGATCTTACCTCCAGCAGAGATGCAGTCGGCGTATTCTACAGCCCCAGCCGACTGGGCTGTTAGTTTTTGAATGTGCCATAATTCCGACCTTTCATTAAACTAAGGTAAATTTGGTTTAATTTCTTCACGCAATGGTTTGATTTAATAGCTTGGTTTCTTCTTTTTTTTTTAATGTCAAAGCTATGCTTATGCAAGAACAGTAGTAGTACTATTGAACTCATGACTGGAAGGATAAAGGGAGTTTATATTTGTCTTCAGTGTATTAGTCCGAAAGTGAACGTAATCGCTCGACTGGAGTTTGAACTCACTTACTATGATGTTGGAGTCTAATACGTTAGTCGCTACGCCATGGAGTGTCTCCATAAAAGGTAAGTTTAGGAAATGTCTATCGTTTAAGTAAGTATAGAATATAGTCGATTTGACTTCTGGGGTTTCCTTCTTAGATTGGTTGGCTAACCAATTTTAAAGGGCCTAATTAGCTTTGCCTAACATTTTCATTATTCCTTTAGACCCCCGGCTCGTAAGAATGAGTGAAGTAACACGATCTCTTTGGAAATTCGAAGTGTCCTCCGCATTTTTACAGTTAATCTCTTTAAAACTGTGGAGGCCCCTTTTGAGCTGTTGCGGCTGGAATGATTCGCCGCTCCAGGATTCTTTCGTCTACCATGCATGTTTTTCCCGCATCGTATCTGGGACTTTCTTTTTCCTTATTTCAGCAGCTAATCCTCGAACTATCAGAAGAATTCCGCTACCGTTTTGAAGAGATTGTGGCCACAAGAGAAGTTGCTAGAACTGCTGCTGAAGTTGATAGAACTGCTGCTGAAGTTGATGTTGCCGTTATTTTAGCTGGAGTAGTGTCTGAAGGTGGAGACGGCAGCGGAGGTGGGGATGAGCTCCTTTTTTCGGTTTTAGGACGATCCAGGTTTGTGGAGGCATCTTCTGGACAGGCGGGGAGATCGATGGTTTGATGGTGCGTGAAAGACGGGTGGAATGAGAGAACCCTGGAATGGGGGCAGATTTTTTTCTTAACCAGCCGCTTCTTGAATGCTAAGCTTTCCATATTTCTCCTATCTCGGGCTAGTACACTTGGCCTTCCGTCTTATTTATAATTTTGCCGTTTTTGCCGCTATTAATGTTATTGCTGTGGTTGTTGCGGTCGTTATTTTAGACACGTATGTGGGTGGGGGTTCCGAGCAGTAGGTGTCCATCTGGGAAAACATTCGGGATTGTGGACCCGCGGGTTGTATCTTCCTCCCACATTTTCCTACAGTCAGCTATTCTGTCTTCGACTCCTCAGCAGTGACCGAAGAAGACTCGAGGGGAGGAGGACGAAAATCCCCCCTCCCCCACCAAAAGAACCGAGAACCGATGTCCTGGCTGTAGGTGAGACTACGGGAGCCACTTTTTTGCCTTTCGCTTTGGACTGGTGGGGAGATATTCCGACTTTAGTCGGGTATTTTTCAACGGGACCTTCTTCCCCAGGCAAGTTGCGGAAAGTTGACCAATCTCCCCCGCAATACCAACAGACTGGCTTTCTTCCTGTCACAATGACAGGCACCCTGCATCCTTCTAAATCCAACCAGTTGGTAATGGAGTTGAAGGATTTACAGTTTAAGATTACATCACTTCCTGCGCACACCGTCATGTGAAGCAGAGATGATGTCACCGAATTGTTGCATATAGGCAGTTGAATTCGCGTATAGAGATAGTTAGGGACCTCATATATCGATACCGTAGTCCTCCACTGCCCCACATACTCGGTCCTAAATACGTAATCTTTAAACTAGAACGTTTTCCAAGTCAGGGTGATGGCATTGACAGCAGTCGGTACCAGTGTAGAGAAGAGGAAAATCTCATATTTTGTTTTGGCGCGCTATTTAATTCAACACTGAATTTCACCCAATCAGGATGACATATCCTATTCAGCCCGGACCTTCATTTCCGGCTAGCAAAACAGGTGAGCGGCCAAACACACTCTCTTCGGCTTGAGACGGCGACCAGAACGGACGTGTCTCTGGTCGCCCTGCTTAGCGATGCTCTTTAGCTAAACAAGCCACCCAGTGTGGACATATCACTGTGGCTTTAACCCTAGCAGCAGCAACATGGACACTCAGCGAGGGAACTTTCTAATTTATGGATTCTTTGCGTCTAATATATTTTAGACCAAGGAATCCCAGTTGAATATGAATTAGATACGTTCAGCATGCCTTCCACAAGCACCACAAAAATTTACTATGTCGATCCGAGCGCCACTTCGCTCTCGACACACCTAGCTCTCATTTCACCTCTGGTTGACATTAATGGAGATAACGCCTACTCTCCCCAATTACCAGACACACAAAACTACACGGTGACCTTGAATACTTCCCTCACACGCCCAACGACACGCTGCCATCTCAACATCTAGCTAAGCCATTTCGTCTCAAACATCCAACAAGCCTAAACACCACGAGTCTTGCAGCACCAAGAACAAACCGCCTCAAAGCTGCTAATAAAGAACTTTCGTTGTTGTGTTACTAAAGAAAAGTCTCGTAATTCATTTCTAGTGCCTAAAAACAATAGTGTAATTCCCACAAACACGCTATACCAGTACATTCCAAAAAGTGTCAGAGGTACCTGCAATTATGTTTAGTACCTTTACTCCCAGGTCTTTGGAGGTTTTGACAATCTTTTATCTTTGTCCACCACAAAGACCGACACCGTTCTTTTTTTAGGGGGGGTAGGGGGGTAGCGTCTCCAAATTGAAAAAGAGATCCTTCTCCTGCACTTGGTTGGAGATGATCCTTGCCCGCTGGAGCAACTCGTCGACGTCGACCACTGTTTTGAGAGGTTCTTTGTCAAACTTTATGAGATCCTACGCTTGTGTTCGTGTGTATTTTTTTCTTTTTCTATCATTGTGAGTATGTGTGTGTGTGTGTGTGTGTGTGTGTGTGTGTGTGTGTGTGTGTGTTTCTTCTACAGGCTGACCCCCATTTTCGGTTAGTGGGCCACAAACAGGTTCTTTATGGCCAAGCCGCGAGACCGGCCGGCCATAAAGAAGGGGAAAAGCGTAAAACACACCCACATACACACTCACACACACACAACAACATCAACAACAACCCTTATCTTTCAGTGGGATTGTTTTTTTGTTGTTGCATTTTTTTTTTTTGTCACTAACGTGAACCAGTTGCACTAGTCAGCCCAAATGTGGTCGGTGATGAAAATAACTGGTCCGAATGAGAAAGAAAAATTAAAACGACGGTAAAAAAAAATCCGTCAAATTTAAACAGAAATATGACAAAAACTGTCACACACATCAAAAATTCAGACAAAAAAGAATTAAATTACTAATCTCCTTTAATTTTATTTTTTTATACCGGCTCATTGGCCAAGTGGGTAGAGTGTACGCCAATGGCCAGGAAGCCCTGCGTTTAATCCCAGGTCGTGTCATACCAAAGACTTTAAAAATGGTACTTGATACCTACTTGCTTAACACTCAGCATTATAAGGTACGTATCAAGGGTAAAGTGGAGCAATCCAAGGAAAGGAGTAACGACACCCCTAAACCTCGATGTAGTAGCTATTGAAAAGGGAGCCTTCGGGTCACCCTCGATTACGGTCGCCAACTTTACTTTATTTCTTTTGAAAATGCAAAAGAGAGCATAAAGCTCTGAAGTTTTGGGGCTGAGGGAGCGGTCATGCCATAATCGATATTTTCTAAGGGACCCTAGCTAGCCATATTCGCCGACCCATTCATTAATACAATATATAAGCAGCCATCCTTCACCAAGTACGTTGCGACCACCAAAATACCACATTTGCTCTATGAAAAGACCTACTTAATCAATTACTAATCTCCTTCGCTTGGTTTCTTTATGGGCTTGGATCAGTCCATTCAGGTAGGGGTGGTTCTATACACCACAATTTCAAATTTTACCGGAAAAATAAACTTTCCTGAAATTGCTCGGCCTATTTAGAGTACCATCTGGTATTTATTTCCAAACAAAAAATATTATTTTGACGATTTTTGTAAAAGAAAAAAAAATGCAAAAAATTTTCAGTAAATCTGTGCAAAAGTTTTCGTTTGTTTATTTGGTTTTATAATTTTCCTTATTTACAGTTCTTCATCTTATACAAATTGGATAAAAAATCATTTATTATTTTGAAATTGGAAAAGTTTTGAATTGAATGAAAAAGAAAAGCTATGAAGTTATCCCTAATTGCCTCCCCTTAGATCAATCATCTATCAATACTAAAAGAATCTACACCTTGACTGACTCACTATTTATTCGAATAAACCTTAAAATAAAGCAATTACCTTGTTCGATGTTTAATACAAAAGTTAACGAAAGTTTTCTTTTAATTATATTTATTTTGATTCAAGAGATTACTTTGGATATTTCGGAATATAATATCCTTCAAATAAAACAAGGAGGAAGCCTCCGCAGTTTAGTGATTAACGCGTTTGACTGTTATATCGTAGCAAGCGAGTTCACAGCTATTCTTCTACAAGAATGGATTTGGAATTTAATGAGCCACGAAGGTTGAAAGGCCATTAATCAAAGAAGCCAAAACCGATCAAATAAAATAGCTTATAAATTTACCAAAAAAAATTTTTAAAGATGGTAACTTTTAAGCAACTTTCTATACAAGTGTCAGTTCATTGGCTAACAAAGATAATCTCATGGAGTCTAACAAAATAATATTAATTTTATAACATAGTCTCCTTTGCGGCACAAACACTTCCTACGGCGGTTTTGCTGTGCTTGGATCCCATTCGTCAAAAATCATTAACAGCAGATATGATGTCATCATCTGAATTTTTCAGCCAATGAACTTTTCAGCCTTTGACCTTTTTGCCCATTCTCTTAAACTTAAGAAAATGTTAGGAGCAAATTTATTGGGTGTCTAATAAAAAGACAAGAGTAGATGCTAATTGGGTTTTTTCTTATATATAAAGAGTAAAGTTACAACTATTGGAATCATCTAAGACAATTTGGAAAGAAGGATATTTTCTATTTGTTTATTAAATTCCCATGCAAACGGATGTTGGCTGAAAGACAGATTGATATCAACTTTTGGTTTGATTTGGTTTGGTTTCCATATATCTAGTAGCATATCAACCTTCTTGGGTTATTTACTGCCAGAGACAACCTTGTAGAAGAACAGTAGTAATAGTATTTAACCTATGGCTTGGAGGATAGGGGGTTCGTACCTTTCCTAAAGGTATTAGTCCGAAAATAAATGTAAGAGCGCGACGGGAGTTCGAACATCCTTACTATGATGTTACAGTCCAGCACGTTAGCGTTTACGCCATGAAGGCTCTCCTTCCCCAAATATCGAATCTAACGATTAGTTTGTAAATAATAGCAATAGATTAGTTTGAAATAATGGTTGTCATAAAACAGGAGACCAAAATCGGTACAATAACTAATTCAATAAAACTAGCTGAATCCTTAAAAATTTCATGATTTAATTAGTATATATGAATAAAAAAGTAAATGGAATAACAGATAGACTACACTACTGAAAGGTTGGCGTCCTCAAATCGTAATAAGCGAGTTTGAACTCTAGTCACGCTATTATGTTTACTTTTGGACTTATATACTAGGGGAACGAATAAACCCTCTTATTCCTCCAGTTATGGCTTAAGTAGTTACTCGACCGTTATTCTAAAGAATGGCTTCGGCATTAAATAACCCACGGAGCTTGATATGTCATAAAAAAGTAACTAAACTACTAAAAATAGTATTTTACTCATTTCAAACGGTAAAGTAATTAAATTTTGGGTTGTTATGAGTTGAATAGTATCTGCTGTGGTTCAAGGATGGACCACATAAGTAACCCGTAGCATAAAACTGTTGTGATTAAGAAGTAGGATGTCTAATGGAGAAATGAAACTGGCCAAGAACAAGCCTCTGATAAAATTCCTCACAAAAGCCCTTAACTTTAACGGTTATTTTAAGTCCAGATGTTAGAGAAACGTTTCAATTGTGAAGATTTTTGCCATTATTAATGATATATTATATAATATGAAGTACTCCTAGCGAATACAAATTAATTCTCAAACATATTTATTTGACCAATAGATGGGACCATAACAAGAACTACCACTTCAGGTCAGAGTGGACCTGGGAGTAATGGTAATAAAAGAAGTACTCCACACTCCACAAAGATTCAGAACTGGAATCTCGCCTCTAAATGCAGTTCAGTGTCATAACCGTTTTTTTAGGGTGAGGGTCTTACCCACCCCCCTGTCAGGGATACAATCAGCATATTTTAAGCCTCGTCGATGGGCTGAAGATGTTCTATGGGCAGGGTATTAAAAAAAGAAAACGACTGTTAGAATATGTCTTTAAAATGCAAACGTTGTGTTACAGATTAAGACACTCACCCACTCGTTTTTCATATGATTACTCCACGTGATCTTGTTGTATGAAGGACCATCAGCAGGAGGGTTGGGGAAGCTGCTGTCAAGAAAGAAAGAAAGAAAGAAAGAAAGAAAGAAAGAAAGAAAAGTAAAATAAAATACGTTTCGTTTTCTTGTTACGGTTACTTGCGATGGCAGCAATGGAGAGATTCGCAGTTCCCAACGTTAAAGCGAAAACACATGAACAATTCGTTGTAAAGATGTAATTCTGTTAAGTCAACTATGCAACCTCGGGAGACCAGACCCAGACAGGCTGTTGACACTAAATTCATACATTATATATCATACGTCGAAGAGAGGGGAAAGTTCTCCCAAAGAAGCCAAATTTTGATACTTCACAGAAAAGCAAATAATAATAATAATGTCCCAGCCTTTATGAAATATAAAAAGAAATTGCACTTTATAGAACTACTCATCTCCTAAGGAAAGTATTATGTATGTGATAGAAAAATATTACCTAAAAGAGGCCGCAAAAAACATAAATATATTGTGTGCATATAATCACCACCTTCCCTCATCCTAGGTCTTGGTAAAAAACTCAGTGAAGAACTGGAAGAAACCAAAAGTATGGCCACAATACTGAGAAGGGTCCTGAAGACATGAGGAGACTTGCTGTCACTCAAACTCTAATGAAAGAAGAAACCAAAACTACGCCCAGAATACTGAGAAGAGTCCTAGAGAGTTGACGAGACTCGCTGTCACTCAAACACTAATAAAAGAAGAAACCAAAAGTACGCCCAGAATACTGAGAAGTGTCCTGGAGACTTACTGTCACTCAAGCTCTAATGAAAGAAGAAACCAAAACTACGCCCAGAATACTGAGAAGAGTCCTGGAGACTTGAAGAGACTTGCTGTCACTCAAACACTAATAAAAGAAGAAACCAAAACTACGCCCAGAATACTGGGAAGAGTCCTGGAGACTTACTGTCACTCAAGCTCTAATGAAAGAAGAAACCAAAACTACGCCCAGAATACTGAGAAGAGTCCTGGAGACTTGACGAGACTTGCTGTCACTCAAACTCTAATGAAGAAACCAAAACTACGCCCAGAATACTGAGAAGAGTCCTGGAGACTTGAGGAGATTTGTTGTCACTCAAACTCCAGTGAAAGCCCATCAGCTGATGCTGGTGTGAAAAATTCTCAAAGGAGTAAAATAATAATAAAGCAAGAATAGTTAAGACGCAACAAAATAGCAGATGGAGACAATACGGTGATAAAGACGAAACTATGAATCACATAATAATCGAATGCAGAAAATAAGCGCAAAAAGAGTATAAGACTAGACACGACTGAGTAGGAAAGTTGATCCACAGGGAATCGTTCAAGAAGTTTAAATTTGACCATACGAACAAATGGTATATGCACAATCCAGAATCCGTCCTAGAAAACGAGACACACAATAACAATCAAATATCGGTAAGGCGACCAGACCTTGTGATAGTCAACAAAAAAGAAGAGAACCAGCCGAATAGTGGATTTACCGTTCCGGTTGACTTCAGGGTAAAACTGAATGAAAACGAAAAAGAGATAAGTGCATGGACCTTGCAAGAGAATTGAAAAAAACTATGGAACATGAAAGTGACGATGTCATTGGTGCGCTCGGCACAATTACCAAAGGATTAATAAAGGGACTGGATGACATAGAATTAAGTGGGCGAGTCGAGACCATCTAAACTACCGCATTATTATTGAGCAAGGTGATCCACAGGGAATTGGGCAAGAGATTCAAATTTGTCCATACGAATAAATGGTATACACACAACCCAATATCTGTCCTGAAGAATGAGACACACAAACTCCTATGGTATTTTGAAATTCAAACGGATCACCTAATCTCGGCCAGACGACCAGACCTTATAATAATCAACAACAAAAAAAGAGAGAAGTTGTGACATGTTTTCAAATCTCCGAAGAAATTTAAAATATTTCTTAATCCAAGAGATTTTAAAGTAAATATTTATCGTAATTCATTTTAATTTTGATGTAAATATCAATTGTAAATGTCATCATAAATAATTTCGATTTGAATTCTAATGTATAATTTTATAGGTATATTCTAAACTTATTACAGTTAGATACATTCAAACATTCAGAAAGAATTATTCTATTGTATCATTTTTAGTATATTAATGTATAAAATTCAATGTCGTATCTAATTCAATCATTCAAATTTAATTCATAACTATGATTATTTTAATTATTTCATTTTAATTATCATCTTATTTTAAATATTATTAACATTATAAATTTATTAACAATTGTTTTATTCATTTATTTATTTTTAATAGCGTCGTTTTTTTCTCATTAATTCAAATTGATACGGGAAATCTGACAGTGTAGCTAATGTTTATTGTCGTTTATTTAGAATTTAAAATAATTGTTGTTGGTTGGTTGGTTGTTTGGGTTTTATGGCATATCAACCTTTGTAGGTTATTTAACGCCAAATTCATTTTAATGCAAATAGTCAGTTCTATTTCAAACAATTCAGTTTAGCATGAGTTTAATTGTCAAAACACTTTAATTGTCAAAACAGTTCTAATTCAGTTCAATATAAGTACAGATTTTGTTTACACACAGTTAAATTTCAAAACAGTTATATATCAAACAATTTAATTTAGTGTAAGTACAGTTTCAATGTCAAAAACAGTTCCATTTCAAATTATTCAGTTTAGCATAAGCACGCTGTTTAAATGTAAGTACAGTTTAATTGTCAAAAACATTTCTATTTCAAGCTATTCAGTTTAGTCAAACAGTTCTAATTCAAACAATTCAGTTTAGCATAAATATGCAGTTTAGTTCTATTTAACTCATAGATAGGGCACAATCAGGTGCTACAAATTCCGGGCTAGAGTGGACCTGGGAGCAAAGGCAATGAAGGGGTACTCTGCATTCCCTAAAAACCCAGCATCACTGGAACCTCACCATCAGATTGTTTAGTGTCATATATCTGGGAGGGGGGTCTTCCCTTCTGCGGAGGCGCAGTTGGTGTATTCTACAGCCCCAGCCGACAGGGCAAGAATTTAAAATGAAACAAATAACGTTGCATTATTATTTTTAAAAGTGTTATTAAGTAGATAATTGAATAATTTTTATACGGATTTTATTTTTTATTTTACTTTTCATAATTAAATTGGATTTGAAATTAAAAATATAATTATGTTAAAATCTGTTAACGGTTGTAATTTGATATAAATTTATAAATATTCAAAGTAATTTAATGTATGATTTTTTTATATCAAATGTGTAAATTTAATGTACTTTTTAGTTCTGATATATCATTCAAATCTAATTCAGAATCATGATTATTTTTAATTATCATTAGCATTATAAATCTTTTAATCATAGCTTTATTCATCAATATTTTTAAATAATGTTTTTATTTTATTATTGATTCAAATTCATACGGGAAATATGTTAAAGCTTAACGCTATTACTGTCCATTTTGAATTCAAAATAAAACAAATAGCGTTATAATCAAAATAGATAATTCAATAAATATTATTCGTTTTTTATTTTTCATTTCATTATTCATTATTAGATTGTATTTGAAATATGAAATATAATTACGTTAAAGTCCGTTAAGACAGGAAACCTTTTTTTCCAGAGCTTTGAGAGGGCACATAACTCTTTAAATTCGAAACGCATTGATTCATATGGTTTATAACATGATTTTTTTTTTCTTCTTTATTGATCGTTAATAAATATGATGATATAATTTTTTATGTTGATTGTGTCAACAAGACAAAGACATCTCTAGGCAGTAAGAATAAAATACATCAAAATCATGCATGAAAATCATTCTTTTATGACACACTTCGTATTGGTCTTAATGCATCTCTCAATGATTAAACAAGTTGAGATGGAAAATCATCAACTTGAACAAAATTCTCGAACCAGTTCGGAAATTATTAGAATCAGAATAATCTTAATCCTAACCTACCAAAATCTTCACTACAACATTAGAATCTGAATAATTTCAACCCTGGTCAACCAATATATTAACTACAATTTTAGAATCAGGATAATCTTAATCCTAGCCTACCAAAATCTTAACAACAACATTAGAATCTGGATAATCACAACCCTGGCCTATCAAAATCTTCACTACAACATTAGAATAAGAATAATCTCGATCCTGGCCTACTAAAATATTAACTACAATATTAGAATCAAGAAAATCTTAATCCTAGCCTACCAAAATCTTAACTACAACATTAGAATCTGAATAATCTCAACCCTGGTCAACCAATATATTAACTACAATATTAGAATCAGGAATATCTTAATCCTGGCCTACCAAAATCTTAACTATAACATTAGAATAAGGATAATCTCAACCCTGGCCTACCAAAATCTGCACTAAAACATTAAAATCAGGATAATCTCAATCTTGGCCTACCAAACTTTCACTACATTATAATCAGGATAATCTCAATCCTGGGCTTCCAAAATCTTCACTACAACATTAGAATAAGGATAATCTCAATCCTGGCCTACCAAAATCTTCACTACAACATTAGAATAAGGATAATCTCAATCCTGGCCTGCCAAAATCTTCACTACAACATTAGAATAAGGATAATCTCAATCTTGGCCTACCAAAATCTTCCCTACAACATTAAAATAAGGATAATCTTAATCCTGGTCAACCAAAATATTATCTACAACAAATAAAAACTAAAAACACAAGAAAAAATGGTGAAAAGAGGATTGTAAAGAACTATTTTGTGCATTCTTTTATCCAATTTACAAACCATTAGAACATATGCCAATCGGAGATTAAATATACACATATGGGGAAAGGAGTTCTTGTGTGTTTCTTGTTTCGTTTTGTTGGTAATAGTCGGTTTGGGGTTTTGATATCTGACTTCATTGGTTTTCTCTCAACCTTTTTAATTCGTTGGCTTCTTCTGTGTCTGTAGAAGGCTGAAAACAATTTCTAAAGGAAAAAAAAAGTCTTAGACACCTTTTAAATTTCATCTTTATTTTGGGGTTTCATACGGCTACTCTGTAGCGAGGAAATTTCTTCCTGGACCATCAGAAAACAATTGCTTTTTCCAAATAAGGCGTAGAAATGCACTTGTTGTTTTCGGTGGTTGATACGTCCAAAGTCGGTGTGATTGTATCAAGTGGTTGTTTTTTTATAATGTTGGTTTCGGCTGTGTTGGATCACAGGCAGCAGACATAGCGAGGTACCAGGCTACAAAATCTAATCAGCATATGTGTTCGATGCTAGCAGCTGCGTAAAAGAGGGTCACTTCAGTAATACGGTGGAGGCTGAAGTGAGGTAGAATTTCTTTTTTGCGCAATGACGATTTTTTCTCCGAGCATGCGTCACCCCTACTTCCTGTTAGGGGTTTCTAGGAATTTATACACGTTGTTTTTTTTTTTCTAATCACTACACACATACACAGTTAGATTCCAATAAATCTACGAACTTAAGAAAATATATCCTTAAAAGCAACTGCTGAACGGATGCTGAAAAAGATAGTATAAATGAACTAGTAGTTGCTGATATGAAATGAAAAGTGTAGCACTTGAAATGAACGCATCTAATAATAAAACAGAAACAGATAATACATTCTAAAAAATCGATGATTTTATGTAATCTTCAGCAAGTGAAAATGAATACAATAAATTAGAGAATTGTCAAAGAGAAAACTCAGACTACACAGAAAATAAGATTAGAATAGACGAAATGAAGGAAAATAAAATATAATCAGGGAACTCATGAAGATAACTGTTGTGTTCTGGTTAGTGAACACAAGTTGTAGTAATAATAAGACAAACCACAGTATGTGAGGAAAATAGTTATATTTACAGGAAAGAGTATTTACAAGAGAGACTGTTATTAATAAGAACATAGGATTAGTGATAGAGTAATAATATACTTCAACAATAGGAACGGCTCTTCTGGTCTGACTCGTAGGCTTATCCTTTTATTTCTTGTAATAAATACAAGAAGGCACAAGGCCTTATGGTTTTTTGGGGGGAAGGGAGCGGTCTTGCTTTAACTATATTTTCTATGGGGAACCTAGCTAGCCACATTCGCCGACCCATTCAACAATACAATATATAATCACTCGTCCATCGCCATGCACGCAGCAACCACCAAAATACCACATTTGCTCTATGAAAAAGTCCTACTTAAAACCCGAAAGTGGTGTATGATTTTATTTACAATGTATGTTTTTTTACAATGGATATGATGGGAATGGGAGAAAAAAACCCGAAAAATATATGTACACGAAAAACAAGGAAAAATTCCCCGTTTGGTTTCCCTCCCATCCCCCCGTCTATAAAATTGGAGGTCGACTGTTTTCTGGGCCGAAAAAAAACGGAAACAAGCCGGACCTACCCTAGGTGGGACGGGAATCCTAATCTATAGGGGGAAAAGAAATAAAGGGTTGGGCTCGGTATGGGTCGATAGAAGTGGGTAATATGATTTTTTACATATGAATGTTCAAGACCTTCAATAAAAGCGGACTGGGATACGGGTTGAGGTACAAAAATAATGGGGATAGGGAAGATCTTGAGTGCTAACGACTAAATGACGGGGACAATGACTCACAACATACTGCTAACTAGGTTACAAGGGGAAAAAAATCCTACTTACCCAGGGTGGGGTCCCTAAGGACCCGTACCGTAGACGTCATGGGCCGGCAGAGGAGGGAAGGATGACTCCAACATTGCCCCCTTTCTTACGACCAGGCTCGCTGCAGTCACCCACCTTTTGCTGAATGTTATGCGATCCAAGCGTTTTCTGTCGCATCTGATTTTGACCCTCAGCTGATGCCGAAAATACAAAACCAGATCACGATGAGAAAAGTTTGCATCGTCATACAATCCCTTGTTTCGCGTCGTCCAAATCACCATTCGGGCTACAGCTAAGATCGCGAGAAACACCACACGCTTCTCACCATGAAACGGAGGAAGAACGTTGTCTACGACGTAACCAACGTCGAGCAGCACGAGCTGTTTGGGTTCGATGCGAGCCGTCCACTCCCCGACGTGATCCCAAAACGGGTGGACTCGCTCGCAGTAGTAGAAGGCGTGCTCAGCCGTTTCTTCCAAGCCACTGCCGCAGCGAGGGCAATCAGGCATGTCTGCCAGGCCCGCTTTGAAGTTCAAGCCGCGAAGGGATAACGCGTTCCGAACAAGTCGCCAGGTGAGCGAGAACTCGGAGTTGTTCAAGAAGCTCGATCCTGGCGCCCAATTCCAGTGAGAGCGGATCTCCTCCGTTGTCCAGCCGCGCCGCTCGCTGAGAGGATCAGAAGCGGAACCCACCACTAATTCCCGATACAGTTCCTTCCGAGGCCATGAAAGGTCACTGGACCCAAGAAGGTTACGAAGGGCCTTTCGGCACTCGCGAACAAACAGTGCTTCGCCCAAAGGCCTACGTCGACCTTTAGCCTTTGGGTCTGAATTGAGGCAAGGAAAAGTCCGACTCGCCTTTCGTCTCCACACTGAGTCCCCCGTCAAGACACGGCCCAGATATGCAAGTCTTTTAGCAAGCCAGTGGCTCTCCAGATCAGGCATACCCAGACCCCCGTTGCGTGTACGTTGGATACAGACCTGCCTACGGACCATCGGCCTTGCAACTCCTCAGAGCAATCTGGAGAGGGATCGTTGCAGTGCCAACCGATGTGCCTTAGGCAGAGGAAGTACAGCCAATCGGTAAAGGATCAAGGGGAAGACGTACGCGGCGCATGCCTCCGCCCTGCCCTTTAAGGACAACCTCCTTGAAAGCCAGATTCCTACCTGAGCATTCACCTTAGCATGTACTTCCGACCAATTTCGCTCCAGTTGGACTCGTAGGCTTATCCTTCCCAGACTGATCTCCGCTACTGCTATATATGGCAGATGGAACAGCTCATTATGCTGAAAGAGTAGCTGATACCCAACAATAGCTAATAGTGATATAAAAGACAGAGCGTCTCAGAAAAAAATGAAATGAAAAAATAATTGTAAACTATGCCATAGAAGATATTTAAAAAGACTTTAAAGCAAATCTTACGCCTTTAAACTTTCCCAGTCGGCTGGGGCTGTAGAATACACCGACTGCACTTCTGCAAAGGGGTAGACCCTCCCAACGAGTGTCCTAGATATGACACTAAACAATCTGATTGTAAAGTTCCAATAATCCAGGAACTTTGAGGAATGCGGAGTAACCCTTCATTGCCATCGGTCTCAGGTCCACTCTGCCCCGGAGTGGGAGCACCCGATAAAGTCCTATTAATGAGTCAAATAGAACTAAACTGCATACTTATGCTAAACTGAATTGCTTGAAATAGAACTGCTTTTGACATTGAAACTGTACTTATACTAAACTGAATTGTTTAAAATAGAACTGTTTTGACATTTATCTGTGTGTGGACAAAAACTATACTGATACGAAACTGAATTGTTTGAATTAGAATTGTTTGACTAAAAGGAATAGCTTGAAAAAGAAATGTTTTTCATAATTAAACAGTGTACTTATGATAAACTGTATTGTTTGAAATAAAACTGATTATTTGTATGAAAATGGATTTGGAGTTAAATTACCTACAAAGGTTGATATGCCATAAATTCAAATCAACCAACCAACCAACCAACGCCTTTAAATGAAATAATATATGCGACTTTTACAGTAATAAGCCCAATAGCCAAAACTCAAAAATATAATAACTTTTAGCCTTCCAAATGGAAATTAAGAACACAAAAAGAAATTAAAGAATTAAGAGGAGAAAATCCATTCTTGATTAAATGAGTAAGGGTGTTAAAATGAAAACAAATTTTTCAAAAATTAAAAGAAAATATTAAATAACATCAATTGATATGATCTCGATTATAAAAGAAAAACTGAAGCAAAAAAAAAGCGACAAAAGCCCAGCGTATCTGAAAATATTTAAAACGAATAAAATTCTTTAGATATAACAAAATATTTCAAGACAACCCAAAAAATTTCCATCGAGAAATAGGAAAAGTGAAAATAAATGTAAAAGAAACCCCCACAATTGAAAAATTGAAATCATTTTAGAGTAATATATGAAGCCATAAGAAATCAGAAGATGAAAAGTAAGGTGGGCTGAAAATATAAAATAATGAACCACAAATGTACGAAAATATTACAATAGAAGAGATTATAAATACACACACGAAAACAGGAATCACTAGGAATCGATAAAATAACAAATATTCGTCTATCCTCCACACATCAACAAACGATGAAACTTATTTCAGAAATTATTAAAGAACCTACAACCAAAAACAAAGGAAACGACAGACACAAAAACTACCGACTTGTTACATATTAAATAATAACATCGATTTTAAAGGAGAGAATATTCAAATCCCTCGAACGTATGAACAGTTTTCCTTTAGAACAAGAAGAGTGTAAAAAAATGGCTGCAAAGTTAAACTCCTAACAAGATGATTGTGAAGAATTGTCGATCCAAAATGAAAATCTAAGTATAGCTTGGATTGATAAGAAAAAATGGTTTTTGAGGGTTTACCCAACGAATGAATTCTAAAAGTTCTTAACATTTTAAAGATATCCCCTGGTATAATATCCCTAAAATACAATATGGAAAGATAGCATACTAACCCCTGATTAATCCATGAAAAAATGATGTTCAAAACTAATAATATGAAAATAATCTATGAAGACTCACTTTGTCTTTTTCTCTTTTGTATAGATCTAATAGTTATCTCCAATGAACTTTAAAACATAATGGACTTAAAAGTACTAATAAAAACTAAACCACCAATTCTACATGGACGATTTAAAGTGATATAAAAAAAATAATGACGATTTAGGAGGTCTACTATAAGATGTGAAAAGATTTAGAGACGATAAAGTAATGCAATTTGGTCTGGACAAATGTGCGAAATTTATTTGCTTTAGTTTGGTTTCTTTGTTAAATGGCATATAAACCTTCGTGGGTTATTAATGCCATAGATATCCTTGTAGAAAAACAGAAACGTTACTATTTAACCCATAACTGGGAGGGTAAGGAGTCTATCGCTTTCCAGAGGGGTATTAGACCGAAAGTGAACGCAATAACATGACTAGAGCTTGAATTCGCAAACTTCGAAACCGAAGTGCAGCACTTTAGGAATTACGCCACGGAGGACTCCCATTTAGGAAGGGCTCGCTAAGTCTAAAAAATGTCACTGGATATAAACACGGAAATTACAATGTTAGAACACAATAAAACCAATAAATATTTAAGTATTAGTAAAGTGAATGGCATCAATCATATTATGAATAAAGACAAAATAAGAAATGATTTCTATGGGAAAATAAACGTTATATTAAGAACGGAATCGATAGTTTTAATACAATAAACTGAACGTTAGCCGAAATAAAAAAAAATAAAGATGGGTTCTAAAGTTAGGAAACTAAGAATCTGTCACAGAAGACATCATCCAAGAGCAGAAAATAAAGAAATAGAAGCAACAAAAAGCATAAAGAAAGAAACAGAATCACGTGGACTAAATCAATTTTTTAAAAATCCAAGGAACAAAGTCTCCTACATAGACTAAGAATTAGAAAAGCTTATATAGATATAGTAAAAATTGACCAGTGGCAGAAAATTACCGGACTGAAGGTGGAAACAGAGGGGTTAATATTAGCAGTACCAGCCAATGATAATAGCCTACCAACTAAAAACTATAAGGCAAAGAACGTATCAAACCCAATAGAGTATATAAACAAAAATCTAAATCAACTTACCTCTTAGTATCCGGTTGCCTGATCCAAATACCGATAGAATATAAAGAAAGGCATGATGAAATGTGGTATTATATTATAGAATATATATTATGTTATAAAACATATTATATTATCGAATATAAAGTATCATAATGAAATGTGGTATTATATTATACAATAGAATATATATTATATTATAGAATAAATTATATTATAGAATATAAAGAATCATGATGAAATGTAGTATTATTTATATTATAGAATATATATTATAGAATATAAAGAATCAAGAAGATATGTGGTATTATATTATATTATAGAATATATCATATTATAGATATAAAGAATCATGGTGAAATGTGGCATTATATTCATTGGAAAATATGAAAACTCTAAAGAATACTAAAATCTGAAAAATGGTATAATTACCAACCAGAATCAATAACAGAAGCCAAGGAAACTACTATTTTGGGGGATTTTGCTATCTAAACTGACAGAAAAAAAAACAATAGACCAGATATAATAGTTAAGAATGTAATACGTAAACAAAATGTCTTCTAATTGAAATGTCAATATGAACAGATTATCATATCAGTTAAAGTGTATAATAAAACGAATAAATGTAAAGACCTGGAAATAAGAATAAAGAAAATGGGACACCTTAAAGCAACCACCGTGTCAGTAATAATACGAGCTTTAGGTATAATCAAGAAAGGAAGAGATAAACACATCTACAAAATACCTGGTTATTCTATCCTATAAGAAATACAAAAAAATTTCACTTTACGTAACTGTTCTTTTCCTTAGAAGAGTTCCATCTATATGTTTGGAAAAGTAACACCCGAAAGTATTGATGGGACATAAAATACATATAATCACTACCTTCTCTCATCTAAGTGTAACATATTGACCCCGGCCATGCTGTCAAAATAGGAAATGCACCAGTGTAAATAACAGGTGCATCCGGTCGAGTAATATCAGGATATAACCTTGACGTGGACGGGTTGAATGAGTGCGATTTGTGACGCCCACAAGAAGAAGGTGTACGTCGAACAATTATATAACTCGGTGCACAGGATGTTCAATCAGTTGGAGATAAGACGCGGTAGAGAGAACCAGCACCCAAAGAGGCTGGGGCCCCAGGCCCCCGGTTGAGCAGCCAAGGAGAACGGGAAAGAAACGCTCTTATGACCATAAGAGTGGGGGGGTCAATATGTTGCAGTTCTGTTCAGCCTCCAACTCACCTCTCACACAGTAAAACCTTTAGTAACCCTTTCGAACCCTTTCAAATAAAGTGAGAGGTGTATTTTTCTAAAGAACTGTGTCGCTCGTCTTTATTGCGTCGTCGTTATGATTCAGCATGCATTTGCATATGAGTATACAACATAAGGTCTTTAGTAAAGACTCGTAAAGATTTTGAGAAACTGAAAATATTGGGTATGGCGCACGAGATGACCTTGTGATGATTAATTAGGGGAAACCTCAAGAGAGAATCTGAGTCTCTTTTTCTTGCAGCAAAAAAAATTAATGGACCAATTATATAATGGCAAAAACTGATAATACGCAACAGAATAGTAAGTGTGGGTTACATGGAGACAGATATAAAACTGTAAATGATATAATAAGCGAATACAGCAAACTGGCACAAGAGAAGTACAGGACGATGCAAGAATGGTTGGGAAAGGTGATCCACTGAGAATTATGCAAGAGATTAAGATTTGCTCTTACTGACATGACGAAACCGAATCCGTCCGAGGGAACGCGACACATAAAATTCTTTGGGATTTTGAGATAAAAACAGATCACCCGATCCCGGACAAAACTTTGTCATAATTAGCAATGCTCTCAGTAGCCATAGTTAGCCTTCTAGAATGTTCCAATGATGCTATAAGTACCCATATTTAGGCTTCTAGAATGTCCCAATAATGCTATCAGTACCCATAGTTAGCCTTTTAGAATATTCCAATAATACTATCAGTAGTCATAGTTAGCCTTCTAGAATGTTCCAATAATGCTAATCCATAGTTAGCCTTCTAGTGTTATATATTGACCCTCGACCGAGCCCTCTATCAAGAGATGCCCCTGTGTAAATAAGCGGAAGAACAGTGGAAGCAGGTGGATGACAAACAATGATATAACCAGGTGCACAAACGGTTCGAGTTAGTTGGAGACAAGATGCCGGAATGAGAGCCAGCGGCAGACAGAGGGTTTGGGGCCCTCAGTGACCCACAGTTGAGCAACCCCAGCCAAGATGAGGAAAAAATGCTGCTATGGTCGTGAAAAAGTTTGGGTCAATATAGCAGTCTGTCCCTGTCTCCACCTTATCTATCACACACAACAAACAACGCCCTTTCGAGAATAAAGTGTGAGAGATTATATTTTTATAAAGAAGTGTGTTTGTTCGTTCATTGAAGTTCGTATATTGTGTTTGATTATGTTTCTGCTTATATTTGTATTACGGCTATACAACACTAGAATGTTCCAATAATGCTATCAGTTCCTATAGTTAGCCTTCTAGAATGTTCCAATAATGCTATCAGTTCCTATAGTTAGCCTTATAGAATGTCCCAATCATGAAATCAGTTCCTATAGTTAGCCTTCTAGAATGTTCCAATAATGATATCAGTTCCTATAGTTAGCCTTCTAAAATGTTCCAATAATGCTATCAGTTCCTATAGTTAGCCTTCTAAAATGTTCCAATAATGCTATCAGTATCCATAGTTCGCTTACTAGAATGTCCCAATCATGCTATCAGTTCCTATAGTTAGCCTTCTAGAATGTCCCAATAATGCTATCAGTTCCTATAGTTAGCCTTCTAAAATGTTCCAATAATGCTATCAGTTCCTATAGTTAGCCTTCTAGAATGTCCCAATAATGCTATCAGTTCCTATAGTTAGCCTTCTAAAATGTTCCAATAATGCTATCAGTTCCTATAGTTAGCCTTCTAAAATGTTCCAATAATGCTATCAGTTCCTATAGTTAGCCTTCTAGAATGTTCCAATAATGCTATCAGTTCCTATAGTTAGCCTTCCAGATTGTTCCAATAATGCTATCAGTTCCTATAGTTAGCCTTCTAGAATGTCCCAATAATGCTATTAGTTCCTATAGTTAGCCTTCCAGAATGTTCCAATAATGCTATCAGTTCTTATAGTTAGCCTTCTAGAATGTTCCAATAATGCTATCAGTTCCTATAGTTAGCCTTCTAGAATGTCCCAATGATGCTATCAGTTCCTATAGTTAGCCTTCTAGAATGTCCCAATAATGCTATCAGTTCCTATAGTTAGCTTTCTAGAATGTTCCATTAAGGCCATCAGTTCCTATAGTTAACCTTCTAGAATGTTCCAATAATGCTATCAGTTCCTATAGTTAGCCTTCTAGAATGTTCCAATAATGCCATCAGTTCCTATAGTTAGCCTTCTAGAATGTTCCAATAATGCTATCAGTTCCTATAGTTAGCCTTCTAGAATGTTCCAATAATGCCATCAGTTCCTATAGTTAGCCTTCTAGAATGTTCCAATAATGCTATCAGTTCCTATAGTTAGCCTTCTAGAATGTTCCAATAATGCCATCAGTTCCTATAATTAGCCTTCTAGAATGTTCCAATAATGCCATCAGTTCCAATAATGCTATCAGTTCCTATAGTTAGCCTTCTAGAATGTTCCAATAATGCTATCAGTTCCTATAGTTAGCCTTCTAGAATGTCCCAATAATGCTATCAGTTCCTATAGTTAGCCTTCTAGAATGTTCCAATAATGCTATCAGTTCTTATAGTTAGCCTTCTAGAATGTTCCAATAATACTATCAGTTCCTATAGTTAGCCTTCTAGAATGTCCCAATGATGCTATCAGTTCTTATAGTTAGCCTTCTAGAATGTTCCAATAATGCTATCAGTTCCTATAGTTAGCCTTCTAGAATGTTCCAATAATGCCATCAGTTCCAATAATGCCATCAGTTCCTATAGTTAGCCTTCTAGAATGTTCCAATAATGCTATCAGTTCCTATAGTTAGCCTTCTAGAATGTTCCAATAATGCCATCAGTTCCTATAGTTAGCCTTCTAGAATGTTCCAATAATGCTATCAGTTCCTATAGTTAGCCTTCTAGAATGTTCCAATAATGCCATCAGTTCCTATAATTAGCCTTCTAGAATGTTCCAATAATGCCATCAGTTCCAATAATGCTATCAGTTCCTATAGTTAGCCTTCTAGAATGTTCCAATAATGCTATCAGTTCCTATAGTTAGCCTTCTAGAATGTCCCAATAATGCTATCAGTTCCTATAGTTAGCCTTCTAAAATGTTCCAATAATGCTATCAGTTCTTATAGTTAGCCTTCTAGAATGTTCCAATAATGCTATCAGTTCCTATAGTTAGCCTTCTAGAATGTCCCAATGATGCTATCAGTTCTTATAGTTAGCCTTCTAGAATGTTCCAATAATGCTATCAGTTCCTATAGTTAGCCTTCTAGAATGTCCCAATGATGCTATCAGTTCCTATAGTTAGCCTTCTAGAATGTTCCAATAATGCTATCAGTTCCTGTAGTTAGCCCTCTAGAAGTTTCCAATAATGCTATCAGTTCCTATAGTTAGCCTTCTAGAATGTTCCAATAATGCTATCAGTTCATATAGTTAGCCTTCTAGAATGTTCCAATAATGCTATCAGTTCCTATAGTTAGCCTTCTAGAATGTCCCAATAATGCTATCAGTTCCTATAGTTAGCCTTCTAGAATGTTCCAATAATGCTATCAGTTCCTATAGTTAGCCTTCTAGAATGTCCCAATAATGCTATCAGTACCCATAGTTAGCATTCCAGAATGTTCCAATAATGCAATAAGTACCCATATTTAGCCTTCTAGAATGTTCCAATAGTGCAATCAGTAACGCTAGTTAGTCTTAAAATCTTAATTGGAACTTTCTACAATTGCTTGTCGTACGAGAAGATTCTGATAATGGCAAGAGTTTAAGAATTGAGTAATTCACAAAAGTCATTGATTGTTAAGTTTTGTAAAGATGGAGAAAGTTATAGAAAAATCTCAAGCGACTTGAATATTCCTTTGACTATGATAAGTTCATCATTGTAAGTTTTAAAAGCCGTAACACAGTTGAAAATAAAAAAGAACTCGTGCTCTAATGAATATTTCTCCAAGATTATGAAGGAAATTAGGACGCCTGATTAACTAAAATTCAATGGTTACACGTGAAGAGCTGCAGGAAGACTTGCGTCCATCAGGATGTAGTGTAACCACACGAACATTAAGTAATGAAATACTGAGAAATGATCTAAAGTCACGGAGACCAAAGAAAACTCCTCTCTTACTGAAACGACGTAGAGATGCAAAGTTGAAATTCGTAAGACAGCTTTTAGGAAAGAGTATTATGGACAGATGAAATTAAAATTGAGTTGTTTGGTCATAATTATCGAAATCATGTGTGGAGGAAAGATGAAACCTATTCACCAAAGAACACAGTACAACTGTCAAATTTGGCGGTGGCAGTATAATGATTTGGGGATGTTTTTTCAGCAAAAGGTGTGGGCAAAATATCAGCAATAGACAGTAAAATGAATGCCCAAAAGTATATAGATCTTGCAAGAAAATTTAATGTCTTCTGTTGAGAGTCTTGAGCTACCTTCTGATTACATTTTCCTGCAGGATAATGAGCCCAAGCATACAGCTAAATCTACAAAGAAGAGGTTGACTGAAAATAAAATTAATGTTTTGCTTTGACCAAGTCAGTCCCCGGATTGAAATCCAATTGGGAACTTATGGCGATTTATCCGAAAAAGAGCACCAGCAAACATCAATAATCTGAAGACAATATGCCAGGATGAATGGTACAAAATACCTATTAATTATTACAAGAAATTAAGAACTACAGGAAGAGATTAGTGGCTGTTGACGTGAATAAAGGGTATTCTACAAAGTATTAAATGAAGACAATGTGTTATTTTTTCTACTGTACAATTACTTTTTTCACGCATGAAAATTAATAAACAGCATTAATTTCTGTAAAATTAATTGTATCCTAAGTTTATATACACATATTAATAGAATATATAATCATATAGTAAACGAATATAAAAATTTTGTTCAGGCTATATATGAAAGATAAAAAATAAAAATTTTCTTATGTACGAATATTTATTTCGCCCCACTATATATATATATATTAAAAAAAAGAAAAATTAATAAAAATGTTCTCAACAAAATGTGTTTACAAATCACACTTATTTAATATGTGAAGAAAAATTGATAACAAGGTAATCCAAGTAGAAGGAGAGATTTATTGAAAAGCAAAGTCGACACTATAGCGTCAGGACTATGAAGGATGATATTAGTGATATTAAATCAACGATGGATATTTAAAAGTGTAAAATACAAAAACCTAGGGGAAATTTGTATAACAAGAAAAAGTTGGCCGTTTAATTAGTGAAAATAAACGCTGATTCATTGATTAAACGGCCAACGTGCTGGATTTTATTTTTACTTTTATAGTAAAGTAGGTAAGTAAAGTTGGCAACTGTAGTCGAGGGCGACCCGAAGGCTCCCTTTTCAGTAGCTACTACACCGAGGTGTAGGGGAGGGTGCTACTCTTTTCCCTGGATTGCTCCACTTTATCCTTGATATGTATCTTATAATGCTGAGTGTGAAGCAAGGAGGTATCAAATACCATTTTTAAGTCTTTGATATGACTCGACCTGGGATTGAACCCCGGCCTTCCGGGCCATTAGCGAACAATTAAAAGCATCTAAAGATAGATAGATAGATAGATAGATAGATAGATAGATAGATAGATTTTGTAAGGGTTTGTTGTTGGTTATCTGGTTTTTAGGGTTTGGGTTTAGATATATTATTTCGTTGGTTTCTTCTATGTCTGTAGAAGGCTACAAAAACTATACAGAAGGAAGAAAAGAGACCAAGTTACCTCTCAAATTTCAACTTTACTTCTGGGTTTAACAACCATTCCGTGGGAGAGGCAGTTCTTCCTAAAAGCAATGGAAATGGTTGCGTCTCCCAGACAAAGTGTTGAAATATACAAGTCGTCTCCGGTGGTTGATATCCGAATTGGTGCTTTTAATGATACTTGTTTCAGCGTGTCGGCTTGTTAGCAGTAGACACAACCCGCATGCAAAGCCCCGAGACTTGGCAAACAGGCGTGCTACCTTGCTAACAGCTGAGTGGAAAAACGTCCTGTCAATCTGAGAGGTACCGCTGAAGTAAGGTCGAATTTCTCCTTGTCGCATAGACGGTTTCTTTTCCTGGCATGCGTTACTCCCCCTTCCTATCAGAGGCTTCTGAGAATTTCTGCACTTCTTGAACTTATTTTATTTTATTTATTTTCATTTAATTTTTCTAATCCCTACTGACACAACTTTTTTATTTATGCCAAAATTTACTGTAAACTTATGTTCACTAAATCATTAATCCACAGGATTAATATTCATAAGTAAAAAAAATCTTGCTTTTAACTCTTCTAAAAAAATTATTATTAGACCTTCAAAATTCGAACTATACATCTCTCTCTCTCTCTCTCTCTCTCTCTCTCTCTCTCTCTCTCTCTCTCTCTCATGAGAATTACCCAATATATATTATATCTCAAATCAAATTATATCCTCAGTAAAAAATTTAGCTTTTGGGAAATAATTTTATTTTGTAATCTATGAAAGGGAGATAATCCAAGGGACATAACTACGCATAAATAAATTAGAGTTGTTTCCCCTATAAAAGTGTGCGGAGTAATTTTCAAAGGTAGATAACTTGCTTTGGGGGGGTATTTATTTATTTATTTATTGATTGATTGATTGATTGATTTATTGCCAAGAATATAGAATTATTTCTTCTAAGTAACTCACATAGCAATAGATTAGCCCCTTGTACGACTGACTGAAAAGATTTTTCTCCTCTTACGAGTAAGAATAATATTAACTCAACGATTATGACTTTGTACAAAACGAGAATGAGTAGAAAAGTTCATAGAATGATAATATTGTCAAGGGCTGGGTTTCCAGTAGACAAACAGATGATTGGGGGTCAAACATTTGGCCCCGGAAGAGTGGGTGTGGTCTACATATCGATTTGACGGTAAGAAGAAAGTGTGGAAATACGAGATTGATTACTTCTCTGAATATAACACGTGACCATGTGCAACAAGTCTTAAGGCCTTTTTGAGAGACCATCGTCAAAAAGAGAAAGAAGAAGCAACTTCGTACGCTACACCCACTCAAAAGAGGATATCTCCCGGTGATTTTATTATTAAGCTCATGAATTATTATCATCATCATTATTATTATAAAGGTTGTGCAGTAATTGATTTTCTTAGGGAGGCTGTAAAACGCATGTGTTATCCAGTGGGTCAGCAAGGCCCGTAGAAGCTGGAGGTTTTGCGGGGAAGAGGATGGTTAACGACGAAAATTATAATTTCGGCAGAAGTTGAATTGTGAGATATTCTATTTTATTTTCGTATAATTGGTTTTATTTTTTCTTTTAAACTTGATTAAATAATTAATCCTCACAGACTAAGATCACATACAAAGATAAAATATTCGTGTCCAAGAAACGGAGTGGGGAATACACGTGGCATTGTGACTAACGTACTGGACTGAGAAATCGCAGTAAGCGAGTTCGAACTCCAGTCGAACTTTTACCTTGACTTTTGGACTAATACCTTTGGGAAAGGTATGAAACTCCTTATCTCCCACAGCTATGGATTAAACTGTTCTTCTAAAAGGATGTATTTGGAATCTAATAAACCACGAACGTTGATATACTATTAAACAAAGAAACGAAACCATTCCTTGCTAAGGTTTAAGACACCGATTCTGCTAAAGAAAAAAAAGGCAAAAGAGGTTGAGAATGGGTTTCTGGACTACATGTGACACCCTATGAGGCACCCGAGAGACACATCAATTCTCAAATGGAATTGTCTTCCAACAGTACCTTATTTTATGTTTTGACTTGTTCATTTCAACCTTCATTTACCTACCAAACTCAAATCCAAACCTGTGGGAAATTACTTATCTAGGCGAGGGAGCTTAATATTGTAGAAAAAATGTTTTCTCTTCCACATAGATGTTTTCAATTGAAATGCTAAACTTAATAATCGTATCTTAAAACTTGAACTAATAATTTCTACCTAAAGGGAATTATTTCTATTTAAACAAGGTCAGTTTAAGCTCTCTACATCGAGAAAGATCTTAATAACCTTCTTAATTGCTTTATGACAAAAAAAGCTTATCGTTTGGTTCTTTGTTTAATAGAATATCAACCATTGTGTGTTACATAATACAAAAGTCATACTTGTTGAAAAACAGCAGCGATGTTATTTAACCTATAAATGGAGGCGTGTATAAGGTTGGTTGTTTGGGTTTTATGGCATATCAACCTTTGTAGGTTATTTAATGGCAAATCTATTTTTGTATAAATAATCAGTTCTATTTCAAACAGTTCGGTTTACCATGATTTCACAGTTTAATTTTCAAAAGCATTTCTATTTCAAGCTATTCAGTTTAGTCAAACAGTTCTAATTTAAACAATCAATTTAGTATCAGTATAGTTCTTGTCCACGCACAGTTGAATGTCAAAATATTTCTATTTCAAACAATTCAGTTTAACATAAGTACGCAGTTTAGTTCTATTTGACCCATAGATAGGACTCTATCAGGTGCTACCACTCCGGGTCAGAGTAGACCTGGGAGCGATGGCAATGAAGAGGTGCTCTGCATTCCTCTAAGCTCCAGCATTGCTGGAACCTCACCATCAGATTGTTCAGTGTCATATCTAAAACACTCGTTGGAGGGTCTTACCCCTCTGCAGAGGTGCAGTTGGTGTATTCTACAGCCCCAGCCGACTGGGTAAGCGGGTATAAGGGGGTTCCTACCTTTCCTAAGAGTATTAGTCTGAAAGTAAACAAAATAGCAGTCCGCAAGAAAAGTATGAGGACAGCAATAAAACAAGATTTAAGCCCAGACCTTAACCCCTTTGATTACGCTGTATGGGACGTTTTAGAAAGCAAAACAAAGGCAACTTCCCATCTAAATATTGGTTCGCTTAAGACTGCTATTAAGGAGAAATGGAATTAAATGTCCGAAGAATTTTTTAAAGGCATGCAAATCGTTTCGAATGTTTGTTGATGCAATAATAGAAAAAATGGCATTCATAATGAGTAAATTTATTGTTTTGTGTCTGTCTTCTTATTTTGTTGCTTATCTTTTTAAATTAAAATTAATTTAATTTTATAAGAATCGTTTATCATTATACTAAAATATTCCTAATTTTGCTTCCGCACCCAATATATATATATATATATATATATATATATATATATATATATATATATAAGGTAATAACAACATGGTAACCATTGATATTTCGTAATGTAACAAATCGTTTTCCCTTGATTGAAAAAAAAATCAAGGAATTATCCAATTTCAATGAAGTTTTCCACGTTTATCTATAATGAAAGAATTTTATAATGCATCAATTATTTTATAAAAAAAATTGGTGAGTTTTTTTGTGTGTGTGTGTTTTTGGTGGGTAGGGGAGGTCCAGATTATATAACTTTACCCCCTACTCATGTTTGTGGCCCTATTTAATCGGTAGGGATATATGATATGTCATATACTTTCTGTAAATAATAAAAAGACAAAAGTCTGAGTTTGTGCATGAAATAAAGAACAAAAAATTTTGAATTAAGAACAGTTGGAAGAAAATAGAACTCCAAATGCGAATACTACATTTAAAAAAATGTTTTGAGAGTTTTTAAATACGATGATTTAATAGAAATATAATTTTCTTTTAGATTATTAGGGAAATAATTCTGTATCGATATTTGTTCTGCTTTAAAAGGAGCGGACTTACAGTTAACATTAGATTTTTACTTATTTTTCTTCAGTAACAGTCCAAATCTAAATATGATATAAACTAAAATATATTTTTACTTAACGAAAAATATAAATTTTACATCAAGAAACAGGGAACAGTTGTGTGTGTGTGTGTGTGTGTGTGTGTGTGTGTGTGTTTCACTAAATAATAAAGACAAATTTTGTCTGTATAATTTCAGGTTTTCTGATAATTCTCTTAGTTTCAGATTGGAATTGGTAGATAAATTTCCCAAAATTGTCCCGAGCGCTTTCGGACCCTTCATAGGCCATCATCAGGGGTTGCTCGCTTGTGTAAGGTGTGTTTGTATTTTCTAAAGAGTTTTGAAAGTTTATGCCATAACGAAAATATGGGAACGCAGAGTTGAACAAAATAGGGTAACTGATGTATTTGAAAAGAGAAAGCTATTTAAAAAGGGGACGCTATCAACTGAAATAGAATATTATAGGAATGCGGGAAAAAATCTAAAAGCATTTCAAAACATTGTCACTATTTTTAAAATTAATTCTATTAATTTTAGGATATTTTTGTCTTTATATGTAGGGATTCCAGGATTTGTAGTCGTAGCTTATCAGTTTCGTGTGCGATTATAGTGGCCTATGAAGAGTTCGAAAGCGCTCGGAGCAATTTTGGGAAATTCATCAACCAATTCCAACCTGAAACTAAGACGCTTATCAGAAAACTTGAAATTATACAGACCAAATTTGTCTTTATTATTTAGTGAAACATGCTTAAATGAACGACTGCTGCCTAACGACACACACACACATATATATAAATGTGTGTGTGTGTGTATGTGTGTGTGTGTGTGTGTGTGTGTGTGTGTGGAACGAAAATATGGATGGAAACCTACAGTAACAATTGTTAGGCAATGTAGAGTTTTGTCCCTTAGATTCGAGTTGAATATTTAAGTTAAATTCAAAGAAGAAAAAAAGAAATTTTGCTATAAAAATAGGAAATTTACAAAAAGGTAAATATTAGTGTTTATGAGGTAATGAAAAATTTCCAAATTATTACCAGGTAAAAAATCTATTTCTAAAAAAGCAATTAAAAAGTATTATTATCACACTATTTTAATAATAAATCAAGAATAAAGTAAAAATAATTATTTCATTGTTTTTGTTTTGCTTCGTTTTGTTTTGTTTTTTAAATTTTACATTCAAGAACAATGTCCACGTGCTTATTCTTTCTTTTCAAGATTAATACAAAAAATAAAACTACTGCTGATAAGATTTTCTATACTTTAAAAAGTTGAGATTTGTTTTGGGGTTGGGGGCCTTCCGTTGCGATAATTTTAGCTGGAAACTAAAGTGTACCTTAATAATTTATTGTAAAATGACGCAGAAAATCTTTTGTCATTAATTTTGGCCTACTCCTTGGACCGGACATTGACATAGGGGTTGGAGTGCTCGCCAATGGCCCGGGAGACCTGGGTTCAATCTCCAGGTCAAGTTATACCAAAGGCTCAAAAAATGGTACTTGGTGTCTCCTTGCTTAACACTCAACATTATAAGGCTCGGATCAGGAGTAAAGTGGGTCAATCGTGGGAAAGAAGTAGCGCCCTCTACGACACCTTGGTGTAGTAGCTATCGAAAAGGAGCCTTCGTGTCACCCTCGACTATGGTCGCCAACTTTATTTACTTGGAATCAATTACCATCGTAAGTGATATCCTTATGAACATATAAGTAACATTTTTACATAAATCAGTTTTTAATGTTTTTAGTCACTACTTTCATGGAAAAACTTCTGGGGTTTTTGTTTTTGTTTTTGTTTTTTTTTGTTTTTTGTTTTTTTGTCTTGTTTTGTTTTTTGTTTGTTTGTTTTTTTTTGTTGTTTTTTTTTTTGTTTTTGTTTTTGTTTAGTATTTTAAAATCTTAATAACACTGTTTGATCTATTTAACCTCCATTAGGGTAAAGTCGTCAACTTTTGGTGAATCTTAAACTTTAAAATGCATTTAATATTAATTAGATACGTAATGTTATTTTGCTTTTAATACTGATAATTTTGATGTAACTATCTGTCAAATAAAATTATAATTTAACTATAGATTATAACTGATTTTAATTTTTAATTTGTTTTAATAAAAAGAGAGCGAAATTTTGTCAGTACCTTATATATATATATATATATATATATATATATATATATATATATATATATATATATATATATATAAGTATTATTCGGTCCAGTTAAACCGGAGCTGGGAGTAATTCCATCAGGATAAAAAAAACATTCAATAGTGAACATTTAAATTTTCCTGGTAATATCAAAAACACATAACAGGATGGAAATGAATTTATATTACTAATGTGACCGGTTTTGTTTTTTCTTATATATATATATATATATATATATATATATATAAAGCATTTAATTGTTATCTCCCTTGAAAAATTATGATGATCGAGGCAAGAGCGGTAGAACGTTTAGCCTCCAAACTATTGTTATTAGATTTGAAATTGCCTTATCTCTAAGTTAGAGTATTTTTCGCGCAATTCTACTAACAAAATTCTCACTTATGGGGTATGATAAGATATTTTTGGGTGTCGTTTGTTGTTATTATTTGACTCCATTTTGGTTCTTTTACCCCATCCTAATTCACTGACGTCTTCAAGTCTATGAAGGCTGCAAAGGAACTACTGAAGAAAAGAAGAAAGGAGGCCAAGATACATTTTATATTTTGACTTTATTTCTGGGTTCAACTGTTGGTTCTGTTGGTGAGGAAATCGTTCCTGAATCTAAGTGAAATGGCTGCGTCTCCCAGACAAGGTGTTAAAATGTGTAAGTTGATTTCGGGGTTGTTATGTCCATTATTCGATGTTTTGTAATCTTGTGTTGCTGCTAACAGAGATGGCTGCTAGAGGAAAAACGGTCTTACGCCAAGTGCGAGACTTTGACGGACACGTGCGCTGCTAGTGAAAAAAAGGTTCGTCTAGTATCAAAGGTAAAGATGATGTGAAAGCGAATCTCTTTCTTTTTCCCGCGTATGCGTTGCTACAAATTCTGTCAGGGTTTTCTGTGATCTTCTGCATTTCTTTAATCAATTTTTATTAATTTCATTTTTTCTATCCACAACACACAATGTTCTATTTTGGTTGTGTTAATTTTGCTTTGTTCATAATGGAACAAAGTCACAATTGTCGAATATGCACGATGAGAAATTGTCGGGAACGAATAAATGAATAAATAAATAATTCAAAGTTAAATTAAAAAAAGAAAAAGAAAAAGAAAACTATTAAATTTGCAGAAATTCCCAGAGGTCCCTAACAGGAAAGGGAGATGACGCATGCGTAAAAGAAAAGGCATTCCTCTTGACAAAAGGGGACCAGGCATTTTTTTTCTCTTTCAAGCAGTGACCAGCGTTTTAATAACATCGTTGCTTTCTGGTGTCTGGGAACCACGCATACGTCCTTGGACGTAGCGTTGGTTTGCCCCTTTCACCCAGTGGCAGCTCTCTCTCTCTCTCTCTCTCTCTATATATATATATATATATATATATATATATATATCAGCATTATGCTGAAATATACAAGACCCACAACTGAACTATAAACTAACCCTTACCGAACTTTGACAAACTTCCAAAAGGAAACAAACCTTTATGGAAGCCCAAAATACCAAATGCGGACACATATATACAGGAAAACGATTAATGTATTTTTGACACCTTAACTGGAGGATTCACCATTTCAATGTATTCAGGAAAAACTCCCTCATACATAGAATGCTTGTTGAACCCAGTAAATAAAGGAAAGTATAAAGGAAACGTCTTCGTCTCTTATCTGTTGCTGTCTTTTTTGTATAATTCTTTTGGGACTTTCTTGGGCAAGGCATTACACCGACTAACCAACGTGGGGGTAAAATAAAATAACCAAAATATGGAATCAGATATCTAACGGCAACACAGCCTTGCCTATTGCCCCTGACCTTCAGCCTCATTACCCCACAAAATGAACTCACAAATGATCAACGAAACCAGCTCATAAACTATTACTTCATGGCAATGAGCCCAAAAAACTATTTTGTTTTCATGTCGAATTCGGGAGCCAACACAGAAACTCGAAATGAATCCTTTATTTAATCCATTGGGGGTAGATTGATCTAATTCCGTTAAACATGACCGGGTGCAGCTGTTAAGCAATAGTAAGTATTCCTTTTTATTTACCAGTAGTGGGGTTTGAACCTGCAATCTTTTGATGGTTTCACTCAGAAGCACTTTTACAACCAAACGTCTTTATCCTCTACGCCATGTGCCAAGCTGGATTAAATAAAAACTTCAGTTTGTGATTTTTTGTATGCTAACGAGATCGTCATGTAACACCTGGGGAAGGCCGAGGGATATATCGGCCGAAACGTTATGAGTATGAAGACAATAGTAGGAATATTCTAAATGATAAAAAAATTTTGTTTTTTGTTTGTTTTTATTTGCATTAACTGAACTTCCCTGTTAAGTGCCAGTTTCAACAGGGAATAATTTTAAATATTCTAGTCTCTTATGACTAAGCATTTAAGGTTATTAAAATATGTAACTGCTTAATGCGGTGTAGTAGAGAAAAAATCGTTTTAATAATATTGTTGTAGAGTCGTAATTTATAAGAGAAAACAAAATCATATTAGCTATAACATGAATATACCTCACCTTAGCTTTGTATTTTAAGACCATGGCATCAAATATATTGGAGGGCAAATAAAATTTTATCACCGGTTTTAATGGACGGTGTAGAATAAAATTGTGTAAACGGATAAAGACATTGTTCTTTCTGCTTACAAAGATGGAAGGGACTCCTGGCCTAGAATTGTTATTTTGTAGTGCAAAGGGCCAATTTAAATCCCGTAATGACGTCACTGTTTGTCTTCTCCACTGGAATTTCATCGCTAATGGCTTCAAATGCATTGGAACCGAAGAAGAGGTTTGACATGTTTATTATTAATGTAAAACTGTTTGTCATTGTTACTTCTGCAAAGGCCGCCTTGTTGGTATTTTTTAATAAATCTACAAACAAATGAAAACATAGACTGAAGTGAAACACACTCACATACATAATGAAACTAATATATAGATACACAGTACATACATGATATGTATATGTGTTCGAATTTGATTGTTCGAGATCGAATTTAAGATAATTTGAATAATTTGTGTATCTCAACAAACAAGACCATTAGACGACGTATTTGATAGACGTGCCACTCAAATCGCATTAATGTGTTAAGTTCTACGTTATTTTTATTATCAGCTGAATTATATAAAGTTCATATTATCCATGTTAGAACAGGTTTAAAGGAATATCAATGTTTGGGTTATTACTAATTTGAGCATATCGTAAACAACGCAAAAAAGTTCATTTCTTGCTTCAAGATTTTTTTTTCCTCAGTTTATTTTAAATTTTACTTTTAAGAAAGTTATTGCTTCGTTTGACTTGAAAAGTTGTGATTGTTAACTATTTTCATCTTTGTTTTGTTTGGGGTGAGTTATATTTTGGCCTTTTGTCTGTTTCTTTAGGTTTTGTTTCGTTTTGTTTTTAAGTAACACATTTTTTTTTTCTGTGAAGAAGGGCACTTTAAATTATTTTTCAAATTAGATTTGCCATGATGGCGTTGATACAATTAATCATTGCTTTACAAAACTTTTTTTTTTTTTTTACTTTGGTAATATTATGTTTTTGTTTAATTCAAAAATTTAGATCATTTCCTAGTAGTAAAAACAAGTATTTATTTATTTATTTATTTATTTTAAACTTTGAAAGAAATGACATTTACTTATATATAGAAAGACAATTTTCGACGAGAAAATATATTCCTAATAGATTTTAATGCCATTTATTTTCTTAAGTGTCACTTAAAATCCTTTTTTGAATAATCTAATTATTGATGTAGATTATTCATATAATTTAGTAAAAATAACTACTTTTTGTTTTCTCTCTCTCTACAACACCCATGACTTTGAATAATGAACAAAAATCTTGCAAACAACTTGAGTTTTTCATCGAAATAAAACAGGCTTTTATTTTTTTTAATTTTTTAATACACTACTGTTTTTTCAACAAAGCTTTCAATTTAAGCAAAAAATTCGTGCCATTTTTATTTAAATTCGAAAATTCTTTTTATTTCTATCATTATTGTTCATCTCGTGGAATTAAAAAATGAATCTTTTTAATCCCCATCACTTACGAAATTTTATCATAAATTCAGTTTTTTAAAAAGATATGCGCTCTTCTCTAACTTTTTATCTTTGAATTTAAACTATTATTTGTGAGCCAATGACTTTTATTAGAATAAATGAATGATCATATATATATGTGTGTGTGTGTGTGATTACATGTACGAATAATTTTAAGGAGGGGGTGTGCAATTTATAACATGTTTTCTAAACACTCGTGTACTTACAATTACATTACCCAATGTTTTCGAGAACGCTTCAAATACGTTTTGTTTTGAGTTATTTTAAACATTTCTTCCTAAACCTTCCTAAAAGGTATTTAGAGAAGCTCAAATGTACGACGCACTCCAAAACTGATACCGTTGGATAGGGCAAATTTTCTGCTACAGGACACAATCACCACCATTTGCTACGCATTTTTACCAGCGATGAACAAAGGCCAACATTCTTTAATATATATATATATATATATATATATATATATATATATATATATATATGCGGAGGCAACCTTTGTTCGTTACGTGCTAACATTTTAGTCTCTGTGAACGTTCAACAAGTGTCGATGAATGTCATTGGGTGCTATATTTTTTTTCTCTAGACGAATTGAAATTGTCCGTTGTGTGTGTGTGTATATATATATATATATATATATATATATATATATATAATATATATATAATATATATATATATATATATATATATATATATATTTGTGTGTGTGTGATAAAAAAGAAATCGGAACAATCTGTAATATAATATTAAAAACTGCTCAATACGTATGTAGAGTCGAATAAAAAAAAGCTTCCTATCCGGGTTTCACGAATAGGATCATCAGGGAAACTTTGCCAGAAAGATTATTGAGGCAAATAAATACATACTAGAAGCTAGAATTAGTATAGGGGCGGAGACAAAAACAAATAAATAGACAGCTAACAATTAAGTGACTATTTTTTTTTCTCTGCCTACAGTATCGCTGACCCTTTGAGTAATTCTTCAGTATAAGGGTAAGTGGTGATAGCCAGCTTTTCCTTTATTTCAGAGAAAACAAAATATTCAATCTACTTTGTGTTCAATATATTCAATCTACTTTGTGTTCTTTTAACAATTTTTCATTTCAATAGAAGGTCCACACTATATTTGTTCTTAATGTCCCAGACATATTTAGAGAGAGAGAGAGAGAGAGGTGCTATGCATGTATCTAACACATGAAAACCTACTTTTATAGTTATAGCCCTTTTTTTTTCCTTTTTCTTTTAAGGGCTCCAAGTAGAACCCAAGTATGCTTTTTTTTATAATGATGCTATCTGTTTGCAATACATTTACTTAGGCATCAGCCATCAAAGGGAGCATTCTAACTTCTCATTACAATTGTGTGGCGGTTCTTCATGTGTTGTTTTTTTTTTTTGTTTTTATTTTTTTAATTTGCCTTTGTTAATTTTGCTGTTATTGGAAATATTTAGTGTGTATGTATATATATATATATATATATATATATATATATATATATAATGTGTGTGTTACAGTAGCTTTGACACAGTCAACTGTGTTTAGCAACTCGTCTAGTAGCCAAGCACCATTGATTCTGTCTACACTATCCTAACTTATATATATATATATATATATACTCTATCTATGATACTGAGCACTTATTTATTCATTTATATATATATATATATATATATATATATATATATATATATATAATAGCTTTATCACAGATATTGAACACACTCCAAATTATACCGCATTTGGTCTGCCACAAACCCACCAAGTGAGATCATGACAACCATATACTGTTGTAATTTTTTATATATATATATATATATATATATATATATATAATACTGCAACATTTGATCCTCCATTAACTCACCAAATGAGCTGGTCAGAACCATAAACCTCTTTTTTTATTTACATATGTTATATTGTTTGGAGGAGGAGATTTCTATGTGTCAGCCATCTATAAATTCTCAGCAAATATTTATGTACTTCCCATCAGTAGATTAGCCAATGAAAGGCTGCTAAAATGGGTGCAGTAAGTTATTCAATCAGATGCCACTAAGTCACATATAAACAAATGGCAAATTAACAGAGTACCAACCTCTTTCAGCCTTGTTACTTAGAAGGAGTATCTTATATCGCTCAACCAGAAACAAGATGGCTACACGAATTCCAACAATATACATATTATAAAGCAAACCACATTTTATTATTATGTATATATATATATATATGTGTGTGTGTGTGTATGAAATATATATATATATATATTTCTGAAGTTATCATAGATAAGACCAGAAATATACAATTCTCAAAAAGGAAAGATGGTGAAACTGATAAAAACTACAACAATGATATATTATTTGATAAACTATTAATACAAAAGTTTTATTTGTATTCTGCAGTCATTTAGGAAACTTACAAATAAGTTAGTAATGTTGGCAACCATAGTCAAGGGTGACCCAAAGCCTCCTTTTTCAATAGCTATTACCCTGAAGCATAGGGGAGGGTGCTACTTCATTCCCAAGATTGCTGCACTTTACCCTTGCTCCATACCTTACAATGCTGAGTGTTAAGCAAAGAGGCATCAAGTACTTTTTTTTTTTTTTCTTAAGGTATGACTTGACCTGGGATTGAACCCTGGTCTCCCGGGCCTTTGGTAAACACTCTAACTGGTAGGCCAATGGACCGGTCAAATATCTACCTAAAATTATTGTAAATCATTGTTTATGAGAGGCAAAATATCAGTTCTTACTTTGTATGTGGTCAAATGATAGTAGCGACTACAAATATGTGACAAAATAGATAAAATTGTTATGATTTTCAAACTGCTTGTATTTTTTCCTTCTATGTATTATTATTTAGAGTCCCCCCCCCCATATTGTTTATATGATAAAAGTCTTGAATTGTTTTCATTACTGAATAATGGCTCTGGTTTGAAAATATAGGTAACTACTGGCCCATTCGCTCTAGTAGGTAGAGTATTTGCCAATGGTCCAGGAGACTGGGGTTTAATCCCAGCTCATGCCATACCTAAAACTCAAAAAATGGTACTTGATACCTCCTTGCTTAACACTCAGCATCATAAGGTACGTAACAAGGGTAGAGTGGAGCAATGCAAGGAAACCAGTGGCACCTTCCCCTACACCTTGATATAGTAGCTATTGAAAAGGGAGCCTTTGGGTTGCCCTCAACTACAGTCACCAATTTTACTTTTATTTACTTTGATAATGTTTCTCTTTTGTCTACTTGGTATGACACTAAACTGCATCCAAGGCTCAAGTTCTGGAATTTAAGAGAGTATCAAGTCACCCCTTTGTTGCCATCACTCCCAGGTTCCCTCAAACCCAGAGTACCTGTTAAGAGTCTCACATATGAGTCAAATAGATCCATTTAAGATAATGTTTAAAATGATTTTGAACTACGTTAATACTCTGGCTCTTAAAACATTGATATTGCAATAAAGCATAAAGTGTTTACTTTTTTAAACAATTGTGAATTATATTTAATTACTTGTTTGTTTTTGCTTATTTTTTGCTCAATCCATTTTTATTTGTTTTTCAGTTTAAACTTTTGTTATTTAATAGCTTAGTGCATGTTATTGAGGGTCAACACCTTTTATGATTGACCGGAGTTAAAAGGTGATTGAATTTTGTTTGATGAGAATCAAAAATTAGATAGGTTTTGTCAAAAGCTGAAAACTTGATGTCACTTGATAAAGGATATAAAGAGAGAACTTTAGATTTTTAAGGCTGATTTTCATGGGCCGAAAATGACTAGTCATGTTATTTATTTGTTTTTTTTTCTTCATGTATCATTATTATAAACACAGTCAACAAAATTTATCTTAACATTTTTAGGCATGAAAATAAAACAAAACTATTGCGGTCTTCCCACATTAGTTTTGTATCTCATCTTTGTCACCATTTTTGTGTCTTCTGCATTCATATTTTCTTAATGGCTCGACTGTTGATATGTATGTCCCATAGTATACTTAAAATATAATTGTAATGGAATTGTAAAGGTATTGTGCTAGGTGCTCATACATTCTTTCTTTGGTGGAGGGTGTTACTGGAGTGTAATGGCTAATATGCTACACTGCACATTGCAGTAAGTAAATTCAAATTCCTGTTGTGCTATTAGATTAACTTTAGGACTAATACCTTTCTCAAAAGGTATGAAATCCCCCCACTCACTGCCCAGTTTGACTGTGGAATCATAGTACATGAGTTTGAATTCCAGTTGCTCTATTACAATCATTTTCAGACAAAAACCCTTGAAAGGTACGAGATCCCTCCAGCTAGGGGTTCGATAGTACCACTAATGTTCTTCTACAAGAATGGCTTTGGCATTAAATAACCTACAAAAGCTGATATGCCATTAAACAAAGAAACCAAACCAAAATTTCCTTCTCCTAAAACTGAGTTGGACTATCTTACTTCTTGTGCCAGACATGGTCTGATACAGTATTGTTCTAAAAGTTAGTGAGTTAAAATAATCATTCATGATCGCTTGAGTCAAGATATTAAGTTCAACCAAAATCAAGGACAAATGACTTGTTTGGAGAGAATTTTTATTGTTTTGAAAATAGACTTGAGAGTATCAAACTTAAGGGTGAGCTCAAAAAGCCATAACCCCTGAGTCACCTCTTTTTTATATATAGTTGTCCACAGACATACTGTTTCATTGTATCACAATTCTTCAGTGTGGCTAGACCCACAAGATGCTTCAAGCCAAGAAAATTTTTGTTTTGAAAATAGATTGATTTGAGATTATAGAGCTTAAGGGTGAACTCAAAAAGCCATAACCCCGGAGTCACTTCTGATATATATTTTGTCATTGACAGACATACTATTTCCTTGTATCACAACTCATCAGTGTGGCTAGACCTACAAGATGCTTCAATATATATGGTCATCCACACACACACACACACACATATATATATATATATATATATATATATATATAGAAGGGGGTCCTGGATAAAGTTCTCAGCCTACACTCATCAGTGTGTAGCTTCTCAGAGAACTATTTTGGGGTTGATAAAGTTGATTTGTTATTAAATTGATGATAAACGTTTTGACAACCTCTCATTACTTAATTGTCTTTGTATACATGATTCAGATCAAAAGGGGTTAAAACAAATGTTTGATTAATCTTTTTTCTTTATTGATTTTTTTTTTTTTCCTTATGACGTAAGGGTTGAAAGTTTTTATTTTTGTTTATTTTCAGTCTATTGCAGGATCTGAATTTGAGTCCGAACTTTTACCAGAAGGATGGAATCGGTCATCTGAATTGTACACACTTTATTACAAATCAACATCTGACAAAAATCAACACTACCTTTTAAAAGTAGTTGTCACTGACAATAGTTTGATTGCGAACTTGATGGTAAGAAAAGTAGTTTTTTTGTTTTGTTTTGTTTTATTTTTGTTTTTTGATAAATGAAATATTGTTTATTATTATTATTAATCCTGACTAGTATTCTTTCTCATTTATTTTAATTTATTTGCTTTTTTTTTATCACAATTCATTTTGGTCATTATTATAAGTAAGTAAAGTTGGCGACAGTAGTCGAGGACGACGAGTAGGCTCCCTTTTCAATAGCTACTACACCGAGGTGTAGGGGAGGGCACTACTCCTTTCCCTGAATTGCTCCACTTTACCCTTGATAACGTACCTTATATTGCTGAGTGTTAACAAGGAGGTATCAAGTACCATTTTTAAAGTCTTTGGTATGACGTGACCTGGGATTGAACCAGGTCTCTCGGACCATTGGCGAGTACTCTACCCACTTCTATTAAATAGAATAATTAGGGTTAGTATTGCTACACTTGCAACCATTTTAGTGTGTGCAAACAACAGTATTTAATTGTGTGGGAGCAAATTAGCTTTTTTTAAAAATAAAATTATCTACAAGCTATTCACTTAGAAATCATATATGTATATCATTTAACTGTGTGCTAACAAATGAGTGACGTTAGATTGAATTGTTAGTGTTACATAGCAGTAGTTGAAACTGTTTAACTGTGTGTAAGCAAATGATTAATAATGAATAGAAATATTCATGTTTGATAGGAATACTTGAAACCATTTAACTGTGTGCAAACAAATGAACTCTAGCTCATTTAAAAATGTTATCTACTGTGCTCATAAATCATATATATTTGATATAGATGTATAAGCAGAATTTTGCATTATATGATCTACAAGGGTTGATATGCCATAAAACCAAACCAACCAATGAAAGCCTTGGTTTCAAATGACCTCTGGGGTCATCCCACATTAATCAAACTGGATGATATCTGATGGGTTTTTTTTTTTTTTTTCAACACTGTTTTAAACTATCCTACACTACCTGCCAAATAAGATTTCACCATTCTATTATCTAACAATTACTTGATACTATATATAGACGGCAATTACACAGGAATGTTGTGAGCAATATTGAACAAGTCCTGGCGGCAACACCCCACAAGGCACCAACTATACGGCCATCTGCCCGCCGTCACGAAAACTATACTAGTTAGACGAACCAGACACGCAGGACACTGCTGGAGAAGCAAGGACGAGCTCATAAGTGATGTACTCCTATGGACCCCCGCACATGGCCAAGCAAAAGCAGGATGACCAGCTCGAACATACATACAGCAGCTATGTGAGGATACGGGATGTAGCCCTGAAGACCTGCCAGAGGCGATGAATGATACGGAGAAGTGGCGAGAGAGGGTCAGGGATATCCGTGCTAGCGGCACGACATGATGATGATGATGATATATATAATTGTGCATGAATTATTAGTATTAAATAGGAAAACTTGAAACCATACAATTGTGTGCAAATTATTTGTATCAGATAGGAATATTTGATATCCTAAAACTGTCCAAGGAAAAAAAAAAAACTAGGATCCCCAATCCAGGAGTTGCCAGTCAAAATGTTGGGTCACCAAATCTGGCAAATTATATCAAAATTTGGTTCACTAAATCTGGTAAATCTCATCCATGTGTTTTTTTATTTGTTTTTTTTTTTTTTTTTTTTTTGTTTCATTTTGGGTTTTTTTTTTTACACTTTGAATTCTGAATACAAATTCCAATCAAAGAGTTTCTTTTTAAGAATAGCTAAAATGGGAAACAGATTCCTAGGTATTTTCCAACTGCACATGATTGTTAGCTGCTAAAAGTCAATAAGTATCTCGCTGGTCCTGAAATACTTCCCTCCCATCCATAATGATCCTGCCAATGAATGAAAAATATATTTTCATTCACTGCCCTTCTTTCAGGTCGTTATGTAGCATGATAATCAACATTCATGTGTGTGTGTGTGTGTGTGTGTGTGTGTGTGTGTGTGTGTGTGTGTGTGTGTGTATAAAAATGTTTGTTGTAGGTCAAAAAAAAATTTTTTAATTATTTTAAAATAGGTAGGTCCATGAAGAGATTTGTATTTTTGGAATTTATTTATTCTGTTCTGAACAAAATAAATAAATTCAAAAAATACAAATGTCTTCGTGGATCTACCTATTTTAAAATATATAATGTGTAGGGTTGGGTGGGTGACTAAGGAGAGGATCTTATCTCTGGCATCTTTGAAGCGGTACCGAGTGTCCAGAAGACCTTTCTTTGCTTACTTTGGCATGAAGACCACACAAAGAGCTGTGCCTGCGAAGACCTGAAGAGAAAGATGAAGAAAGTTAGTTAGCTAGGGGTAAGACCTCAAAGCTGTCAGTGCAAAGTGGAAGGTCAGACATTTCAGAAGTTGAGAGTGAGACTCCGAAGCATGAGGTCAAGACACAGAGCAATGAAGACGATGGCCTGATGAGTCAGCATTTTTGTGAAATGCCCATACAGCTGGGTGTGAAAGTTGTTAACAGGGTCCACACCACTTGACCAACAGCAAAACAAAAAAAAAAAACCTGCCGCTGTTTGTGGGTTGTTTCATAGTTATTTCTATTCATTTATATCATCTTATATTTTAACCCTTTACCAATGTAGCCTGGATTTTTTTTTCAAAGTGTATTTGCTAAATATATGATAGAAATTTAATTCGCTTTTTTTTTTTTACATTGTCCAGAATTTACCAGAGGGTAAGTTGGCCTCAGAAATCATAAAAACATCAGATTATGTGACAGAAGATTGGAACACGACTTATGCAAAGTAAGTATGAATAATTTCTTTTGTAATTTTGATAGTACATTTTCTACTTTTTTGGAAAGATTTTCCCCTTACCTTTTTTTCATTTTGTTCCTAATTTAATCTATTTCATTTGTTTTGTATATTTTTTTTGGATGGGAGTTGTTTTTTGGAGTTTTTCTCTCACAGTGCTCTTGGTCAATAAATTCTTTGACTTATTTATGGCTAGTTTTTCTTTGTCGTATTATTGTTGCTTTTGATCACAACACTGAATTGGTGTACTCTTCATTATGACAGACCAGTTGGCTCAGGTTGTAGAATACACCGACTGTCTGTCTGTCTCTCTCTCTGCTGAGAAGTAAGACACCCCTAACTATAATTAGTGTCCAGGATATGAAACCAAACCATCTTATGGTGAGACTCCAGGGCTTGATCTTTGGAGAATACTGAGTACCCCTTCATAGCTATTCTTCCCAGGTTCACTCTAACCCAGAGTAATAGTACCTGGTTTTGGCATTAAATAACCTACTAGGGTTGATATGCCATAGAACATAACCAACTAAACTCCTTATTACTCTTATTAATAGTTTTACTCAAGTTATTGTTGCTTTTTGTCACACTTTGTGTATTAGTGTTGTAAGTAAAATGTATTATTTGAGTGTTTGAAAAAACTTAGTTTGAGTAAGCAATTGTCATATATTTCAGAGGTTATTTATTTTCAAAATCAGCCCAATTGGCTGAAACTGTAGAATACACTAACTGCATCTCTGCAAAGGGGTAAGACCCTCCACCATGAAGCCATTTGATGGTGAGGCTCCAGTCCTAGAGTTTGGGGGAATGTGAAGTACCCTTTCATTACCATTACTCCCGGATCTACACTGACACAATAGAAACTTCTTTCCATGACAGCCCAGTCAGCTGGGGCTGTTGAATATGCCAACTGCATCTCTGCAGAGGGGTAAGATCCCATCCCCAACAAGTGTCCTGGACATGACACTAAATTACATCTGATGGTAAGGTTCTAATCCTGGAACTATGGGGAGTGCAGAGTACCTCTTGTCATTGCCCCAGATCTACTTCTAACCTGGAGTGGTAGTACCTGTTAGGGTCCCGTCTATAAGTTAAATAGAATTGTGTAATCATTTACTATACTTGAAACCATTTAACTGAGCTGTAAAATAGATTGTGTCTAAAAGAAATGAGTTCGCAAAAAAGAAACACTCAAAACTTGACTCTCAAGGAAGAAAATAGTAGTCATTTTTATTCTGGGGGATTACAGCAGATTGTTGTAAAAAAGTTTGTTCAATAACATTCTTCCTCACCTTCTCTTTTTTTTTTTTTTTTTTTTTTTTTTTTTGTCACTATCAAACATCTCCTTTCCCTCTGCACACTTCAGCTAGCATACGTAGAGAAGGTTCACCCTCTTCTTCTTAGCGATGATGGCAGCGTTGTTATCGTTGGCCTATTGATACTTTCATATCAGTCGAATTGCTGACAGGCTGGGGTATGACATGGGTCAGGGCGCCGTGGACCTCTGTTGAACCTGTTTGGAAACCTGCCTTGAACTGCTAAAATCTCACTGCTTAGTTTCCTTATATAGTGATTTGATGGATCAATTCGAAGGTTCCCGAAGGCTCGGTGATCACCAGTGAAAACAGTAGTGTAGCGCATAAAAGTTCACGTGTGATTATATTAAAATCACGCTTGGACTCTACAGGTCACTCTGCCTGCATGAACGAGGTTCGTGACACTTTTGATCGTCAGACCCATGTACCCGATGACAGCTGATGTGCTCACGCGTTCTCCAACCTTGAGACCGCCGCAATTCAATGACGGCGGCCATCCATAATATTACAGAGCAAACAGATGATTGATATTAAATTGAATTAGTAGTGTTAGATAGCAATACTTGAAATCATTTAACTATGTGCAAACAAATGGGCTTTAACTCATTTAAAAGTTGTTTCCCACAAACTATTCATTTACAAATCATATATATTTGATATATTTGTATAAAAAGGATTTAGCATTAAATAATATACAAGTGTTGATATATCATAAAAAACATCCATTTCTATTTATTTCTGTCTGTAAGGCTTACAATATACTGACTGTATACCCTACAGGGAATAAGGCATCCCCCTCTTCTCCCCCCCCCAAAAAGGAGGGTGTCCTGGGTGTGACACTATACTGTATCTGAAGGTGAGGTTCCAATTTTGAGGAGTGTGGAGTATCCTTCATTGCCATTAGTCCCAAGTCAATTCTGACCCAGAGTGGTAGTACCTGTTAGGGTCCTATGTATGTGTTAAATAGATCTGTTTAAAAATTATTCGTATTTGATCAGACCATGTAAAAAAAAAAATAAATAAATGAAAGAAACAGCTACACAAAAAATGTAAATATGAATTTTACATTATTTAATGTTTGAAAAAAAATTTAATTGTTAAGAAGTAGACTGCAGTTCAAAATAAGAAAGATAAAGCGTCCTGGATGGAGGCATATACTTGTATTGAAAATACATTGTAATATTATAGATTTATTACTTATGCTATCTGGCCTCACTACAGAGTAAAGAGAAATTCCATGGTTACATTAATACAAGGCATTTTAAGCATTTGCGTATATATATATATATATATATATATATATATAAAGTTGGCCAACCATGGTCAAGAGCGACCTGAAAGCTCCCTTTTCAGTAGCTACAACACTGAGGTGTAGGAGAGAGTACTGCTCCACTTACTCTTCATCCCTACCTGATAATGCTGAGTGTTAAGCAAGGAGGCATCAAGTACCTTTTTTTTTTTTTTCTTTTTTTTTCTTTTCTTTTTTTTTTTTGACTTGACCAGGGATTTGAATCCCAGTCTTCAGGGCCATTGGCAAACACTTCAACCATTATACGAATGGACTAGTTGGTTGGTTTACAGTGTATCAACCCTTTTGGGTCATTTAATGCCAAATTAAATTTCAAACAATTCACTTTAGCATAAGTACACAGTTTAGTTCTATTTGACCCATAGATAGAACCCTATCAGCTGCTACCGCTCTGGGTCATTGTGGACCTGAGAGCAATGGCAATGAAGGAGTACTCCACATTCCCCAAAGCTACAGCATTACTGGAACCTCACTATCAGATAGTTTAGTGTCATATCTAGAGCACTCGGTGGGGTTTTACCCCTCTGCAGAGGTGCAGTCAGTGTATTCTACGGCTCAGCCAACGAATGGATTAGTACTCATATAAATTAAATGAAAACTACAATTTATCCACACCCTAGTCTTACTATTGAATAACAAAAATTCTGTTCTGATAATATGGTTTTTGTATTTGTTTTATTATTAATCTTTGATCAAAATTTTGTCAATTTTAGAACATGTAAATGATAAAATTGTAATTTCGACACCTGGAGTTATCTTTCTTGCTTAAACACTCAAACGTACAGAAATCAAGACATCACATGGTCTCTGAATTAACACTATTATTTAGTTGGAAACCTCATTATTTTTTAAGTTAGCGCATTCTGCTGATATTGTACTAACAAAAATCACTACAATATTAAGGTAACTTACATACCAAAATTTGATTATTACAATAATAAGAGTAACCCTTTTACCTCACTGGATTACCTCCCTTTGATTTTTTTTTTTTTGTTTTTTGTATTCCTCAGAGCCTTTAAAAATGTGAAAGAGCTGAAAACGCTTTTCAAGGAAAAACTGTTAAAAGATGTGATCCCTTCTCCATCTAAAAGTATAGGTCAAGAGAGAGAACCCAGGCTTCCAAGTCATCCTTATGGTGATGACCCACTTCGAACCCCAAGCCGATTTCCTGAGAGACGACAACAACGGTTAGTAGTGTTTTCTTTTATTTTTAACTTCAACTATGTAAAAGGTGTTGAGTATATGAAAATTGGCTCTGTAATGGTGGTAGGTACTGCTTGAATCCATTGTAGTTTTCACAGAAATATATTAAAGGCATTACTTTTGGATTGCCTCCTTATCATTTACATAATCAAATACTCTTGACTTATTTAGATTATTAAATAATGGCTCTGCTTTGAAAATAGAGGTAATACATAGAAATAGATGAGAAAATTTATGAATAATATTAATGTCCACTGAAACGTTTTGATCTATGAATAAAATGTTCCAAGATATGAAATTAGAAAAATTTCAGGTGGAAGGTATTTCTGTGTGCGTGTGTTATATATATATATATATATATATATACACGGGCACCTCTGGTGGTGTAACGATTAGCAAGCTAGACTAGCAAACCTACATGAGTGAGTTTGAGTCCGATTGGGCGCCCCATTCATTTTGCCTTGTGCCACATCAAAGCAAAGAGCTTTGTAATGTGATATTTGCTACATTGGTCGAACTACACAAAAATTGGAACAGAATTAACCAACTTCTGGTGTCTGTGCAAATAATTTAAACTCCTGCTATCTCAAACAATCAGAATTTTTCCTCCATGATTGCACAACACCTATTGAACAGTCCAGCTTGCATTGCCTCATATAACCCAAAATATTCAGTATCCTGGAGACCACAAATAATTAGTTACATTTATCCATGCTCAAGACCCTCCTCATCACAAAATTTCCAGCCTGCGTTGTGCATACAAAAATAATTTTATAAATTACTTTTACTCCACAGCTCTGATCTTAACATAACCATGCCTGACTTAGTTGGAGAAGAAAACTAAGATAAACCAGAAGAATTTGTGGGGTTATTGCAAAAAAAAATTTTTTTCAATCTCGTTTCCTCCTCTGCCCCCACTTTTCATCGGTCATTACCCCTATCTATTTCCTCATCACTGCTTGTCTGTCACATTATTTTTCTCTCAGATATAACTGAAAAGAAGCATTTAAAATATATACACTTTTTTAAAGTATGTATGTGTAATATAAATGTGTGTGTGTATGTAATATATACACTAAGTACTTTCAATCCTCATTTGTCATTATGAAAAGTAGATCCAGACAATTGTAGAGTGTTACAAGTTTCTAAATGGGAGTTTTGCCGTGGCTGTATCATGATGGCCACGGTTTTGCTCATGATATTATGGCTTAAATTGCTGTGATAGGTTTGATGTTTTGAAAATATGTAACTCTCTTTTATAGTGATCCAATGGACCCATTTAATTTTGGTAGAGCTGATTTGGACCCATTTGCTGATGGAGGTGGTGGTGGTATGTTTTTTGACCCCTTTCGTTCCAATCTGACTCGTCCAATGCCAGGGCATTTACCAAGGTTAGTAATGCATGTTTTTGTTTGTATTTTGTGGATAGGGAATTTTGGGTCTCTCTCTCTCTCTCTCTCTCTCTCTCTCTCTCTCTCTCTCTCTCTCTCTGTTTTTCTTTTTTTTTTTCCTTTTTTTTTTTTTTTTTTTTTTTGTTCCAAAAGGATTTTTTCATTTTCTTTTTTAATCTCTTTTTTCTTTTTTTTTTTTTCTTTTTTTTTTTTTTTTTTTTTTAATGGAAATTAAGTCTTAAATAAAAATATGTAAATTTCTCTTGTTTTTTTTTTGTTTGTTTTATTGTTTGTTTGTTTTTTCTAATACGTAAGATATTAAAACAATAAAAAATCTAATTGACCCAAGAAAAAGAAAAATTATTAAGTTGATGCAAAAGTTTCCTAAACTTTATACCTTTTATTCATATAAACTCATAGCATAATTCTTCAGTTATCAAAGTATTTTTCCTAGCTTTCTTATGCCACCTTTTATATAAATGGTGTATTCCTTAATAAATAAAATAGTTTTTATTTTTATTTGATGAATTCTTCAAGATATTTTCTTTGAAGAGGGTCATTTTTGAGTATCTTACAAATTTTACATTTATAAATATGCTGAAATTGCTTTCTTGAAAATAAGTTTCTTAAATCATTTTTCTGGGTTTTTAAATTTGTAAAAAAATCTTTATTCCTTGTTTCTGCAGGGGTGCCATTCCTCCAGGTGCCAGATATGATCCCATAGGACCTGGAGGACACCGAAGTGGGTAGGTTTTTCTTTAATTCCTTTTTCTTTTATATTCGTTATAATTTATATATTGGTACTCTTATTCCTATGGGGAGTCCCTCTGACGTAGCGGCTAACATGTTGGACTGTAACATCATAGTCAGTGAGTTCAAACTCCAGTAATGGTATTATGCTCACTTTCAGACTAAAACCCTTAGGAAAAGTATGAACTGTTTTATCACACACACCACTAGCTATGGGTTTATCATTACCGTTCTTCTCTGAGGATAGTGTTATATACAAGCGTGTGGTTGCAAGAAAAATAAGACTGACGAGAAGATTTAGTTTATTTTGTTTATTGAATAAATAAAATAAACAAGCGGATGAAATATTTGGCTGGCTGACAGGGGGTTATCTATTCGGCGACAAGCGGTTGCTTTTATCTGGTCCAACAGTGTTGTTGGGTGACGCTCTTAGCACAGCCAGAGATTCAACTGCTCGTGTGACATCTGCTTGTCCTATTTATATGTTCCTGACTTCAAACACCGGCTCCAGAAAATACTACTTGTGGAAAAAAATGATTGGTTGAAAAATAGACCTTTTTTTCATAACTGAGAATTTTCTGGGGATTTTGGATAGACTATGTGCAGAGCCTATGCACAGAAGCCATGATTTTCTCAGTTTGACACTTGCCGTAGTTGGGTCAACATCCAGTAGCTGTTATTTTCTTCTACATTGTCAATGTCTGTGTTTTGTGTGTTTTAGTAGTTAGTTGTGTGAAGATTTAAGTGGGTGAATCTGAAGAGATTTGATGTATTTTACTATAACAATAGTTTTGGCATTAAATAACCCACAAAGGTTGATATGCTATTAACAAAAAACAAACCAAAGAAGACCATCTCATCAATTCTGCTAAAAGTACCCATGGGAGCATGTGTGACTACTCAGTCCAAGTTCATCTTTGCAAGCCTTGTCGCACATGTGACAAACAAGGTGGCTGTATTTGTTGTTGACATTGCCCCAATGCACTTGCATATGGCTTCTCAAACCTGCTGTAGACCCATATTGATAAGTTGCCTGTAAATTGCTGTGGAAAGATCTGTATAAAATTAGTCAGAGAACGAGACATCAATTGATAGTGTATCTGTCTATTTGCAAAATTTGTAATCATTTTTTATTCACATAATCTCATAACATCATTCAAATTTGTAATCACAGTTACTTAAACATCAATTATTGTAGTAATCACTTGTGTAAGATAACAAAAATTAGTGCAGTAACCCTAACCAGCCCATTGGCATAATGGTTAGTTTTCGCCACTGGTCCTGGAGACCAAAGTTCAATCCCAGCTCAAGTCATACCAGAGACTCAAAAAATGGTCCTTGATGCCTCCTTGCTTAACACAGCATTATAAGTTACAGATCAAGGGTTAGTGGAGAAATTCAGGCAAAAAGAGTAGTACCCTTCCGTACATCTTGGTGTCGTAGCTATTGAAAAGGAGCCTTTGGGTTACCCTCGGCTATGATCGGCCAATTTACTTAGTTTACTTATTACCTTAACTAGTTAATTATTGAATAGACTTCTGTGTCACTCTCTATTTTTGCAGGCTACCTTACTGCCCACAGATCAATTAATTATTCAAATCCCTATGTAACTAAATGATAATAACTTTTGACAAGCTGAGGATTAAACTTTAAAATTCCAAGTTTTATTGAGACTCTTGATCTTCTTTTTATTGCTTTTATATTATCACAGCATTTTTGGCTGTTGTATTCTATGAAATTTTACAAGCATAAAACTTTGTGAGAAGAACAAAACAAAAAAGTAGGTTAAATGCCTGAAAGTGTTATTTTATATTAGACGGCATTGAAGCTCTCTTACCAAAAAACCCTGTTAGCAAAGGCTTAGAATATGCTGACTGTATCCCTTGCAGAAGGGTTAGACCTTCCCGAAAAAGAGGTTTCCTGGATAGGTCACTATGGAGTACTTCTTTATTGCCATTACTCCCAGGTCCACTCTGATACAGAGTGGTAGTACCTGTTAGGGTTCCATCTATGGGTCAAATAGATTTGTTTAAAATATCTTTGTATTAAGAATAGTTACTTGAAGCTATAATTGAATTATTATTATTTGTAGTAGTAGTATTATTATTATTAGTTGTTACTACTACTACTTCTTGAAATCATATAACTGTGCAAACAAATGATTATTATATAGAAATAATATATTTATTATAATATTATAATATAGGAATAACTACTTGAAATTATATAATTGTGTATAAATTATTAGTATGTATATTTTGGCAGCATTTCTTCGTTGATACAAATTTCATTAAACATAATAGACATTTTATGTCTACATATTTTCTTCTGGATCCATTCGAATTCCCGTATTACTTTTATCGTATTCGGGGGGAATTGATTTATGTATTGTCCATAGTTGTATGTATCCCTAGTACTTTCTGCCCGACTTCAGGCCATCATCAGGGGAGGATCTATTACAAAAGTGATGTAACTTTTGTTTTAGCATATTACCACTATGTAAGAGCGTCTTTACCGTTGAAGATTATGGTGTTTGCTTTTAAATGGGTTTCTATAATTAGTGTCAGTAGCTAAATATTGAAAACATTGAATGTCTTTAGCTACTGATACTAATACGATAAAAGTAATACGGGAATTCGAACGGATCCAGAAGAAAATATGTAGACATAAAATGTCTATTATGTTTAATGAAATTAGATTATTAGTATTAGATGGGAATGCTCGAAGCCAAACAATTGTATGCAAATTATTAATATTAGATAGGAATACTTATCATATAACTGTGTGCATAAAACTCTTAACAGCTATATAAAAAATATAAATGTATGATGAACACGATTCCTGAATTACTCTGCATAAAATAACCCTAGGTGGGTTGATGTGCTGTTAAACTCATTCATGTAACTAAAAATAAAATTGTGTAAATATATATAAAAGATATATTTATTTTCCAACTGTCAATATTCATGTCTGAAATTAGTTTCGATGCTGTCGAGTTTGGTAATAGATAATTACTTCCATTTGATCGGTATAATGTTCCTCTAGAAATGATCAAATCTTTGTATCTTTTATTTTTGAGAAAAATTAATTGGGTAGAGTGTTCACTACTGCTTCCGGAAACCAGGATTCAATCCGAAGTCGAGTCATACCAAAGACTCAAAAAATGGTACTTGATGCCTCCTTGCTTAAAACTCAGCATTAAAAGGTATGGACCAAGGCTGAGTGAAGCAATCCAAGGAAAGGAGTAGCACCCTCCCGTACTCTTCAGTGTAATAGCTATTGAAAAGGGAGCCTTCAGGTCACCCTCAACTATGATTGCCAACTTACTTACTTTTAGATAATTGTAGATTTTATCTATGAACATGAGTAGATAATGCTAGTCTTAGCAAAGTGATAAAATAAAATGGGAATTCTTCCAAGCTGCTGTTGTGTTGCTACTACTGTATGGTTGCACCACTTGAACACTAATGAAATGCCTGGAGAAAAAGCTAGATGGGAACTACAAAAGAATGCTCATGCTGTTTTGAACAAATTCTAGAAGCAGCACCCCCAATATAGCAGCTGTATGGCCACTTACCTCCCATCTCACAAACTATTCAAGTAAAACAAGCAAGAGATGACATTCTCCTATGGACTCCTACACATGGACACACCATTTAGATAGGTTTTTGCTGACCAGCAAAAACTTATCTAAATAAGCTCTGGGCCGACACTGGATGCCGTCTAGAGGACTTGCCAAGAGCAATGACTATGGGCATGCCTTGATGTTGATAAGTAGTTAATCCCCCCCCAAAAAAAAATATTTGTGTTAATCATAGCTTCTTAGAATACTTGGCAAAGGCTGGCATAGTTAACATTGCATCTTGTGATCCAATGACCCGCATTGTCCAGCAGCATATAAGTCTGTGTGACCGCCCTCTCCTCAACCCAAACTATAAAATGGTTTTGTGTCAAGTCCTGTTTTGTGGGAGGCAAGACAAATACTGCTTCTTAGAATGCTTGTGTGACGGGGAAATTGACTAAAATCCCTAAACGGGACTTTACTTTCGCACGTGTGAAGACGGGGCAGGTTGGCACTTGATCCCCTACAGAAATAAGTCCTGTTCAGAGTTCTTTTCTCAGGCAGATAAAAACTGGCATATTACGTGAGGGAACAATATAGGGCCAGACTGACCGCCGCTGGCAAGGGGGTCCAAATTTCACACTATCACACACCCACCAGGTCGCTTTCTTCTTTCCCCGAGATAATGGAAGAAAGTGAGCCTATAGGTTTTAGTTGTAATAATATTAATATTGTTATAGTCGGCAACTCCGGTTTCCCGTGTGATACTTTAGGAATTAATAGGGCAGTTCTAAGCAAGATAATGTAAGGCGAATAGAAGCTGAAAGGAAAGCATGAAATAATAACATAGACCACATGGTAAAATGAAAATACGTAGGTTCTTTACTACAGTTATATACATATATATGTTCAAAGTGTCAAAAATATATAATAGGATAGTCCATGAATATGAATGTCTTTTCTTGGCTTTTATCCTTTTTCAAATTGAGAGAGAGAGAGTGGTAACAAAATTTGGGTGTAACGGAAAAATGTCCTAAAGTTACTTATCTTATTTTTTTGACGGGGTTCCACTGGAGAATTTTTCTTCTTTCACGAGCTAATAGACTTTGTACTGTTTTTAATGCTGGCTTGAAGGATTTTTGGAGTTCTTCGTGTCTCAGTCTTTTTGTCTTTAGCCCGGAGTAAAATGGCTATCGTCCGTCTGCCACGAGCGTTGCTCAAAAACTACCTTTTTTGTGTTTACTTCTGTTGAGGGGAAGGGAACCCCACTTCCGTTTGGGGTCCCCCCACCAATCATTTGGCTTCATTTTCTCCTTCCCCTTCCGATGTCCGGCGACCCAAGGTCACTTAGGTGCGAACATCTGTGTGACCCACATTCTCTCATAACGGTCACTTTTTGACTGCTAGATAATGTTAGTTCAACGGGGGGGGGGAGTATCATTCCCACCTCCTTGTCTCCGTGAGCCATCACGTGACACCTCCTTCCTTAAGAGAAGAAAGGGGGATGAATAGAAATACCATAGAAAAAAAAAAGGCAATTCAATTCACTGTTCTTTCTCCTTTTCTTTCACTTTTTTTCTTTTATTTTCTTTTTTTTTTTCTCACTTTACTTTTCTTTCATCCTCTTTCTTCTTCACGCTTTGACGAATTCTTTCCTTTTCCTTTTTTCGTCCTTCCTAATTTTCACTATAGGGGAAAACAATTTCTCTTCTCTTTCTTTCTCTCTCTCTCTTTTCTTTTTCTTTTAATCTTGTTTTCCTTTCTTTCTTTTCCTTTCTCGGCTTTTGGCCGTATCATATTTCAAACCTTGAGGAGGTAAGTCCTTCTTTCTTTCTTTCTTTCTTCGTCACTTTTGACGACTTTATAAGCTTGGTTATTAAGCTCTGGGGGAAGAAACTTCCTTTTCTTTTCTCTCTTTCCCCTCTCCGTCACTTGTTGACGCACAGCTTTCTCGTCCATCTCATATTTCAACATTGGGAACGAGAATTCCTCATTTCCTTTAGTTTCTCTCTCTCTCTTTCTTTCTCTCTTTCTCTCAACAACTATGAAAGAATATTCTGCTACTACATTTTCGTGGGGCGTTAGGGAAATAAACTTGGGTACTTTTTTATTAATTTTTCTAAGCCCTCTCTCTCTAAAACAGACAATTGGCCTAATTTTTCCTCGAATTTATTCGGCATTGCTGAGTTCTCAATTTTTCGAGGTCGGCCTTCTTGACGGACATACCTCTTCAATTTGTTTGTGTGACACACTTGTGTCTTCTTCTTTCCTTCGTTGGTATCAATTCTGTATGTCCTCTTGTCTATTCTCTGTGATATTACGTAGGGACCTATATATCTTCCACCACAGTGGGGTCCTTTATTTGATGATAGTAGCAGGACTTCATCGCCCTTCTTAAATTCTTCCTTCTTAGTCACTTGTGAGGGTCCTCTTATTTTCCTCTTATCCTCTCGATAAGTATTAGGGAATTTATTCCTAATACTCGTTGGGCCTTCATCCTTTTTCTGACGACTGGTCCTTTTATCTTCTTGTTTATTGAGGGGTGGAAGGTTCACTTCTTTTCTTTCCACCTTCTCACTTTGCGAGCGACTGTGTCGTTTATATCTCGCACGTGGCTCAGCCGCCATCTTGTCTCCATGCTGGGCGTTCGTTCTCGCCATCTTTCTTTCTTCATTTATGGCGCTTATTTTCGCCATCTTTTTTCCATGTTTGGAGTTCATCCTCGCCATCTTTCTTTCTTCATTTATGGCGCTTATTTTCGCCATCTTTTTCGGGTGACACTTTTTTGTTCTTACTTCATTTCCCAGTATGAGGGAAATTCCTTTCATAGGTAGTTTATCTACCACACCAACTTTAATTGGTCCATCTTTCCACTGGGACTTTAGGGTTATTTTACACAGTGGTATTTTTACCCTCTTTCCGCCGATACCCTCTATCATCACAGTCTCACGTGTTGCTTCTATTACCCTTTTAGGTAATTTACTTCGTAGAAGTAACGACTGAGATGCTCCGGTATCTCGTAAAATTGAGACTTCCACTGGTCCTCCATGTGGGCCTCTTATCATCCCTTTTTTCGTCCAGGGTCGATAGGATTGGTTCCCTCTAGGTGTTGTTACAGCTCCTTGAGGTTTTCTCGGCTAGGTCTGGTTTCTTTCAGGACCTTTTCCAAGCTGACACCTTATGGCTATGTGACCAGCCTTTCCGCACTTGTAGCAGACCACTGTTCTGCTGCTACTTTGGAAGGTCCTTCTATTTTCTTCCTCAGGTCTTAACTCAGCTTTAAACTTCACTCTGTTTCCCGTGAACGTTTTTTCCTTCGTCTTTCGGGTGTGTGAGGATGTATTCGTCTGCTAGTGCAGCCATTTCATAAGTCACGTCGGTTCTTCTTTCGCTTAGGTGAACCCTGACTTCTTCTGGCACACAGTTTGAAAATTCTTCAGCTAATATTAGCTGCCGGAGTTTCTCAGCGTCTCCGTCTATCCTCTTAGAGTCACACCACTTATCCAGCGCGTTCTCTTTTTCTCTCAGAAATTCCACATAAGACTGGTTTTCTCTCATAACGGTCACTTTTTGACTGCTAGATAATGTTAGTTCAACGGGGGGGGAGTATCATTCCCACCTCCTCGTCTCCGTGAGCCATCACGTGATACTTGTATTTGCTTTCAAAAGTTGGGGGGGTAACTTCCTGCTGTAAAATTATCTCCCTTGGATTTAAACTCTGTGAATGCTTCAAATTAACTTATGCTCTTATTACATAATTTTACTTTGTCAAAGCTATGAATATCATTACCAAAATTATAAATGAGCAAAACTCAACATGTAACATTTGCACTTACCTAGAATCTGCTTTAACAGTCTCTCTCTATATTGTGCTCTAAAAATCTGATCAAAATGGATTGTCAGTTGTCAAGAATTATGATAAACTTTACTGTAAAAATAGGGCCATTATACAACAGGACGCATCATTTCTCCAGGTTCTTAACACTTCCCAAAATAAACATTGCCCAGTCAGCTGGGGCTGTAGAATTACACTGACTGCTACTCTGCAGAGGAGTAAGAGGCATGGTTATGCTAAACTGAATTGTTTGAATTAGAACTGTTTGACTAAACTGAATAACTTGAAATAGAAATTTTTTTGACAATTAAACTGTGTACTTACATTTAAAATGCATACTTATGCTAAACTGAACTGTTTTGATATTTAACTGTGTGTAAACAATCTGTACTTATACTAAGCTGAATTAGAACTGTTTGAATAAACTGAATAACTTGAAATAGAAATGTTTTTGACAATTAAACTGTGTACTAATGCTAAACTGAATTGTTTCAAATAGAATTGACTATTTGCATAAAATGGATTTGGCGTTAAATAACCTATAAAGGTTGATATGCCATAAAACCCAACCACCCACCCAAAATAAACAAAATTATTTTGGTTTGGATGAGAATTTTTCACTTGCCTCTGGTAATAGTATATTGACAATACAAAATATACTGTGATGGTGTGTTAGTCATAATTTTGAATTGTGCTATGACCTAGTTTAAGTTAATTCTTTTTCCTCTCATTTTTTCTTTTCACTGTCAATCTCATTTCTTTTTAACCCTCATTCATTTTTTTTTTACCCTTTACCACCTTCATTTTTTTTTTTTTTTAATTCTTTTTACTTATCTTTTTTAACCTCTTTTCCATTTTTCTTTTGACATTCACTCTTTTTTTTCTCTCTCTCTTTTCTCTTTCTTTCTTTCTATGAACAGTCTCTAATGGTTCATAAGAACTGAAGGCTTTCATTTTTTTTCTATAATCAAATTTATCTTCATCTTACAAATAGTGTAAGAGTTGAAAGTTTCTTTGAAGAAGCATTTTCCATTAAGAATATTTCCAGCCATTACTTATGATTTCATTCTCGAGTGCTTCATAGATATGACCTCATGCCAAATTTGGCTCTGTTTGATAAATATCTTAAACATACTTTAAATGAGAAATGTGAAAATCAAAACTAATTTAAAATCTATTACTACTTCTGTCCCATAATAACTGAGACATTGTATATAAATTGCAAATGCTAAATTTAACAATTATTATGGGACAGTATTTTTTTTTTTTTTTTTTATTTACTAAATGACTTGTGAAACTATCAGTGGTCGGGTAAGCAAGTTCAAACTCTAGTCATGTTATTACATTCCCTTTTGGACCAATACCCTTGGAAAAAGTATGAAACCACTTATCCACCTCCAGCTATGGGTTAGATAGTATCACTGCTGTTATTTAATGCCAGAGCTAGCTTTATATAACTCAAAACGGTCGGTATGCCATTAAACAAAAAAAAAACAAAAAAAACAACACCAAACTATTTGGTTCCTGTTGTAGCAGCTGTTTATGAGGATAGTCATGCCTCCATTTAGGAATGAATCTAATTAGCATTTTATAGTTATTTTCAATATGTTGAAAATTTGGAATGCCTTAAAAAATGTTCTGCATGAACACAGATGCCACTAAATCCTTCATTCAGTTGCAAATTAGACTGAAAATTGTTTCATTGTCTAAAATCATTTTAAATATATTGCTCTATTAAAAATCTCACAATGATGTACCTGTTTGTTTTGTTTTTTGGTTTTTGTTTTTTCGGGGGGGGGTCACACACACACACACACACACACACACACACACATTATTTTGCCCTTTTGACAGGGGGCTTAGATTATGCTGTATCATCTGCAGAAGGGTAAAAACCCTCTTTAAAAAAAACAAGTGTTGTAGTCCTAATTATAACACTAAACTGCATCAGATGGTGAGGCTCCAGTTCTGGAAATCTAGGCAGTATGGAGTACCCCTTTATTGTCATTACTCCTTGGTTCACTAGGCAGTAGTACCTTTAGAGTTTCATCTATGGGTCAAATAAATTTGTTTAAACATTATTCATATTCAATAGCAATAATGCCATATAACTGTAAATCTTCTGTTTTAAGAATAACTACTTGAAGCTAGGATTGTTACTAGTTATTTGAAACCATATAACTGGTCCAAACAAATTACTACTATTCAATAGAAATAGTTACTTAAAACCATATAATTATTACTTATCAAACCAGCTCATTGGCTCTAGTGGGTAGAGTGTCCACCAATGGTCCAGGAGACCTGGGTTCAATCCCAGGTCGAGTCATACCAAAGACTCAAAAATGGTACTTGATACCTCCTTGCTTAACACTCAGCAATATAAGGTACGTATCAAGAGTAAAGTGGAGCAATCCAGGGAAAGGAGTAGCACCCTCCCCTACACCTTGGTGTAGTAGCTATTGAAAAGGGAGGCTTCTGGTCGCCCTTGACTATGGTTGCCAACTTACTCATAGTTTCTGGTAATTATTTCTATTAAAAAAAAATTTTTTTAAATAGAAATACTTGATATCATATAACTTGATATCATATAACTGTGTGCCAAAAAACTCTTATGATACAACTATACAAAAAATGTAAATGTCTAATGAATACAATTCTCTAACCTCTAAGCATAAAATAACCCTAGATAGGTTGATATGCCATTAAAATCAATCAATCCGTCAATCATATAAATATGAGCATTTTAGTTGGATTTATGAGAATATTTCATATTCTTTACATTTGCAATCAAGAAATTAAGTCATATTTTTTCTCATTTTCAGGGGATTTCCTTTCTAGATGTACAATAAGAGGCAGTCAGGGCTACAAATTGAGTATTCGATTTATCTACTGACTTTGGTTTCTGTTGCCTTAAAAAAAAAGAAAAGTCCACAAACTCTTTAAACCAGAAATCTTTTTATATCAGCTTATTAGCAGTACCTTTTTGATTAATTTTGCCTTTAACTTAATTGATCTGTTTTTCTATTTTCTCAAGATTATTATTGGTTGTGTATTATTATTTGTTATGTCTTCTTGAACGTCTTCCTTTTTTTTTTTTTTTTTTTTCTTTTTTTTTTTTCTTTTCTTTTTTTAACGATCTTCAAAAGAAAAAAAAATCTTTGTTCTGAACATATTCACTGTTAATACACAGATCAAATTCTGTTTGATATTTCATCCAGTAGTTCTCAAAAATGCCCTTCTAATTTCTTTTTTATCATCTATAAAGTCATCTAATTTGATCTTAAAATTTTCTACACTTGCTGTTTTTGATCTGATTAGACAATTTGTTCCAGCTAAATTAAATTACTCCTATTAGCAAAAAAAGTCCAATTGTTTAGCAGACTTAGTTTTTGAAATTTGTCTTAATAGTAAATTTTCAGTTCGAGGAGAAATACTGAAAAAAAAATGTCTACTTAAATTAATAATTCCCTTATTTTAAAGGTTTCTATTAGATTAACTCTCTTGCTTCTTTCTTATTAAGTATTTAATCCAAATTTCTCTAATCTCTCCTTATAACTGTAATCTTTTAAATTCTTTATTTTTTAATTATTATATTTTGCTTTGAATTGAAAATTTACTGTCACTAGAAATATAGTGACAGTAAATTTTCAGTTCAAAGCAAAATGTCCACCAGAATTATAAATTCCATTGATTATTTTGAAGGTTTCAATTTGACCACCTCGCACTCTTCTTTTTAGAAAAGTAATTAACCCTAATTTCTCTTATCTCTCCCTGTTACCATAATCCTTAACTCGTTTTATGTATTTATACTTTGCGCACATATATATATACATATCTATATATATCTGATAGAACGAAACAGATCTGTCTGTGGATGTGTATATATATATATATATATATATATATATATATATATATATATATATATTTGTTTTGAAAGTCACTATTTCATGCTATCCCCAAACCCCTATCTGCTTTCTCCTCTGTAAATATTAGTTAACATGTATTTTGGGACATCATAGTCCACATATGCAAAAGATCATATACAAAGCTGTACAACATAGCTGCCTAAACTGCCTTCTTCGAGGCATAGTAAATAAACCTAGTAACTGCCCAGCCGGCTGGGGCTGTAGAATACATCAATTGCATCTCTGCAGAGGGGCAAGACCCCCACCCCTACAATCTGATAGTGAGGCTCCAGTAACGCTGGAGCTTTGGGGAATGTGGAGTACCCCTTCATTGCCATTGCTCCCAGGCCCACTCTGGCTGGGAGTGATAGCACCTGAAAAAGTCCTATCTATGGTTCAAATAGAACTGTTGACATTTTAAACTGTGTGCAAACAAATGATTTATGCTAAATTGAATTCTTAGAAATAGAACTGTTTGATCCTTTAACTTTCGTGTAAACAAATTGTTAGTGATACATAGCAATACATGGAACTATTTAACTGTGTTGACTTATGTTCACAAACCATATATACTTAATATATACGTATAAATCAGATTTAGCTTTAAATAACCTAAAAGGGTTGATGTGCCATAAAACCAAACCAAACCCAGTAGCTTCTTTGTTTGAAACCATGAAATTAAGATGCAGGTGGACTTCAAGATTTCTGGTTGGTAGATTCTTTTGGTAGTTGAAATGAGATATGTCCAAAAAATTTTCACTGAGGAAATAAACCCTGTATTTTTAGAAATTTTATAAACTTTTATGCATTGTTGATATTTATAAACAAAAGTATATATTTTGTTAAGCTTAAATTAAGGCAAATACTAATACTTCAGTACTGTAAGCACTACTTTACTATACATTCTAATCCCCTTGTCAGCCAGGCTTAGAATATGCTGACAATATCCCTTGTATTAATGAAATATATAGAAATAAATTAAATATCAGATACTTGAGGGGGGTGGGGGTCCCATTGCATAACGACTAACATGCTGGACTGCGACATCAAAGTAAACAAGTTCAAACTCCAGTTGTGCATTCACTTTTGGACTAATGCCCCTAAGAAAGATATGAACCTCTTCTCCTCACAAGCTGTGTGTTAAATAGTATCACTACTCCTACAAGGGTAGCTTTGGCATTCCATAACCCACAAAGGTTGATATGCCATTAAAAACAAAGAAAAAATAGTTATCTATTCAATACATCAACTGGCTCAATGGTCTTGTGGATAGTGTTTGCTAATGGTCCGGGAAACCTGGGTTCAATCCCAGGTCGCATCATACCAAAGACTTTAAAAATAGTACTTGATACCTCCTTGCTTAACACTCAGCAAAATAAGGTACATATCAAGGGTAAAGTGGAGCATTCCAGGGAAAGGAGTGGCGCCCTCCCCTACACCTCAGTGTAGTAGCTATTGAAAAGGGAGCCTTCTGATCGCCCTCAACTACAGTCACCAACTTTACTTTACTTACATTAGTTCCCAATCCAAAAATTTAATACATATTTTAATATTTTATAAAAAGCAATTAAAAAAAAATGTATATTGTTTTTCTTATTATTATTATTTGAATAATAAAGACCCACAGGTGAATACCACTTTATTGAGCCTCTGAAAGTTGACAATAGGAATAACAACTTTGTATGTTTAATTATTTTGTCATTGTATTTACGTTTGGCGTTTTCATTCATATATAATTTCTCGGTGTTTGCAAAGCTTTATGGTTTTGTAATTATAGCATTTTTTTTTTTTTCCTTTCAAATTATATCTTGCTAATTACGAAAAACAAAAACTCCAAATAAAACTTTTCTGGTGAACACTATTTTGCCAATAGGCCGGTATTGACATGATGGTTAGTGTTCATCAATGGGCTGGAAAACCTGGGCTCAATCCCATACCAAAGACTCAAAAAATGATACTTGATGCCTCCTTGCTTAACACTCAGCATTGTAAAGTGGAGCAATCCAAGGAAAGGAGTAGTGCCTTCCCCAACACCTTGAAAAAGGAGTCTTCAGGTTGCCCTTGATTATGTATGGCCAACATACTAATATCATATAACTGTATGCAAATTATTTGTATTAGATTGGAATACTTGATATCATGTAACGGTACAAACAATTACACAAAAAAACAATGTAAATATAAATGCATTCAATTCCTCAACATAAATATATAATAATCTTTATAAATAAATAATAAAAAATAATGTAAATATAATGCATTCAATTCCTCAACATCCAAATATATAATAATCTTGGACAGATTGACTTTGCATTAAGATCCATTATAAAACTTTTTTTTTTTTTTTAATTTATCTTCATGTTGGACTTTTATATAAACGTTTACATACTCCAGGCTATTTACTAAATAATTTCAATAAATAAAGGATTTCCCTAGCAACTTATCAGTTTTATTGCAGTTGGCAACTGTAACTGATATAAACGGCAATCTTCCCACCTCTTCCTCGGAATATAATGGCCATTTTGCATTCCTGAGTTTGAGATACTTACTGTAAATCAATACAAGTTTAATAAAGGCCTGTAACATGTTATGAAATAGAGTAATTTTGTTTAATGTAGTTATTTTTGATTCCTCAAAGGTTTTCTTTCAGGCCTGATCCAGATCATTTGCGATTACCCAATTCCAGTGACTATGATGATATGTTCATGTAAGACTCACATGCAAATGCAAGAAATATAAATAAAGACAGTAAATTTTCTGCAGTGTGTTTTTTATTTTGTACCGAATTTCTTTCTTTTGTCAATGTTGTATTTCTCTTGTTTGTTTGGGAGTTTTTTTGTTTGTTTTTTTGTTATTTTTTAAATTTTGGTGGAAGTGTTGTTTGTTTTTTTTTTTTTTTTGTTTTTTTGGTAGGGTTGAATTTTATTTTTTCAATTTCTTAAAATATAAAAGAGGATTTTTTTTTTTTTTTTTTTTTTTAAATAAAATTCCCAAGTTATTTCATTGAGTCCTCTGGTGGCAAAATCTTACTTTAATGTCTAATTAAGAGAAAACAATAATTTATGATGAGTTGGGTTTTTTTTCACAATTCTTGTTTTTAAAATTCTTCCATGATTATTAAGCAAGTATTTATTTGTATAACAAACAGTAAATGCGTCTTAGTTATTTTATATGACATTTAACCTTGATTTTTTTTTTTCTCTCTTTCTTTTGCTTAGCAATAAAATTAACAATTACTGATATCACAGAAGACTTTATTAGATAGCCCAAATATATAAAAACATTCTAACAACCTAAATAAAAAAATTTCATGTTACAGGTATCTTAGGGGTTATTTGCCTGAAAAGAATTTGAGGTTGATTATCTTTGTGTAAAGTTATAAATTCACATCCCTGTAAAATACATTTGTATATCTATTATAAAATTTGTCCTAACAAAATAAAAATCTTTATTGTGACTATCAGCCTAATGAGTAGAGTGTTTACCAATGGTCCAGGAGACCGGGTTTCAATCCCAGCTCAAGTCATACCAAAGACTCAAAAAAAAAAAAAAAGGTACTTGATAGCTTAACACTCAGCATCATAAGGTAAGGGTAAAGTGGAGCAATCCAGGGAATGGAGTAGCGCCTTCACCTACACCTCCGTGTGGTCATATTTACCAACCCCTCCACTCGGGCAGGATATGACACAAGGTCAATTTTTAAGCAGAGTTTAACAGGTTTGAATTCAGAGTTTTCCTTCTCCTAGACTAGTTGCCTCACCAAGGCTGAAGAACCTAGTCTACCCTACTATTTATCCATAGCTGGAGGGAGAATATTTGGATTCATACCTTTCCCAAGGGTATTAGTGCTATCTGAAATGCAATCGGTCTCGTCCAGGATTTGAACTCGTATCACCGTGTTCATTTCCTACGACGATAACCATTACACCACAGGCACCTCTGTGTGGTAGCTATTAAAAACAGAGCCTTCGGCTCACCCTCGACTAAAGTCGCCAACAACAGCAGGGTGATTGTAACTCCCTATTTTAAAATTCTTATAATTCATTTAACTATAATTTTTTATTAGAAATAAGTATTTTAAAATATGCAGTTACTTTTCAATCAGCCTGTATTTTCTTTCATCTTTCAATCTTTCAAAGTGGTTTATTTTTGTCATCCTACAATAGCTAAGAACTGCATGAATTGGAAATATAAAGAATAAGTACTCAGTGAGATTCTGACTTGTATCTCTCTTTGCCTCAGTGGAGCTTCGTTAAATGCTTCACTTGCAGGGCTTGGAATGCACTGACTGTAAACCTGTTACAAGGTGATTGAAAAATGCACCAGTTGCAGAGCTTAGAATGCACTTACTGAATGGTAAGACCCTCCTCCCTCCACCAAAAAGAAATTTCCTCCGTATAACTCTAAACTGCATCTGGAGCTCTGGGTTGTGTCAAGTACCTCTTTTTAGCCATTACTCCCAGGTCCACTCTGACCTTGAATGTTTGTATCTGTTAGGGTCCCATCTATAGATTTGTTGGGATTTTTTTTTTTTTTATACAAATTCTTGTGCAAGAAAAAACTCAAGAAACTTAACACAAAAATAATGTAAATATATAAACGTATAATGTATGTATCTAACCAATCCCACTGCCATGGACTGGATGTGACACAAGGTCAATTTTTAAGGGGTGGTTTGAATTCAGTTTTCCTTCTCCTAGACTGGTTTTCTAACCAAGGCTAAAGAACTCGGTTTGTTCTATTTTCCCTAACCTCTCGACTTGAAATAACTTCAGATTGGTTGACATGCCTTTAAAATCAATCAGCTGAGTTATTTACAAAGCTTTGGGACAGAGTTGTTTGCAATACCCGCTGTTATTAAGTGGTCACCCATCTAACTACTGAGTGACCTCATCACTGTTTAACTTTGAAAGCATGGGCTCCAGCCAGATCACCAATGTTACTTCTTTATAACTGTGTTTGAATTCCAGTTGCGCTTTTACATTCTCTTTCAGACTATTACCCTTAAGAAAGGTATGAACCGCTTTATTCTTTCAGCTAGGGATTAAAAGGTATCACAACTGTTCTTCTACAAAGATAGCTTTGACATTAAATATCCCACAAAGGTTGATATACCATTAAATCATGAAACCAGAAGCCTATAAGTGAGTTACAAAGAGTCCTTAGTTTGTAGAAGCTCAAATCAAACCTATTGACTCTTCCTTTATTCTATTCCTTGGTCATTTATTTAAGGGTTACACTAGAATTACTAGGTTTTTTTTGGGGGGGGGTTATTACTTGCATTTTCTTTTTCATTCCAACATTCCCATTTTCCTTTGAAAAAGTAAACATTAAATACAAACTGTTGAGTTGAAAATTTGAAGAATTCACTTGTTTGCCACAGACTATTGATAAATGAGATCATTTTTATGTAATAGTTTTTCCAACTGTTACAAACTTACTTCCACATCATAGCTATTCAGTTTAATCAAATGGTTCAAATAGCAATTTAAAGGTTATTTAAGAAATTTTTCAGAATTATTGTATATAACTCTGAAAAATTTCTTAAATAAACTTTAAATTGTTCAAAATACACAAGAAAAAAAAAGGTCTAAAAATAACACTCTTGATTGAATTTCGAGAAACATGCAATAAACACAATTCTTTTAAAAATCTACATTTCATTTTAGATATTTTTTTATCAAATAATTTTTTTTTTTTAAATCTAATTTTCCTTTTGAATATTTCTATTAAATGAATCTTTTTTAATCTACTTTTCCTTTTAGAACCGGCTATTGGCCTAATGAGTAGAGTGTTTGCCAATGGTCTGGGAGACTGGGGTTCAATCCCAGGTCAAGTCATACCAAAGACTCAAAAAATGGTTCTTGATACTGCCTTGCTTAGCACTGTAAGGTGAGGATCAAGGGTAAAATTGAGCAATCCAGAGAAAGGAGTAGAACCTTCCCTTACACCTCAGTGTAGTAGCTATTGAAAAGGGAGCCTTCAGGTCACCTGTGACTAAGGTCACCAACTTTACTTACTTACATTCTTTTTAGATATTTTTATCAAATATCTTTTCTTACATTTGTTTTATTTATTTATGGGTGAAAAAAAATTCCTCATTTTTATTAGATTACTTTTTAATTTTAATTTTTCTGAAAAAATCAATTACTTCCATAAATTAATCAAGGCATACATGAGGGCCAGGACAAAAATTGCACCATCTCTGCAACTGTGAACATCTACGGACATGGTTGGCTAGGGCTGTAGAATACACCGACTGCATCTCTGCAGTGGAGTAAGACCCCACCACCGACAAATGTCCTAGATATGACAGAAAACAATCTAATGGTGAGGTTCCAGTAATGCTGGAGCTTTGAGGAATGCAAAGTACCCCTTCATTACCATCGCTCCTTGGTCCACTCTGGCTGGTAGTGGTAGCACATGACAGGGTTCTATCTATGTGTCAAATAGAACTAAACTGCATATTTATGCTAAAGTGAATTGTTTGAAATAGAACTGTTTGACTAAAGTGAATAGCTTGAAATAGGAATGTTTTTTGACAATTAAACTGTGTACTCATGCTAAACTGAATTGTTTGAAATAGAACTGATTATTTGTATAAAAATGGATTTGGCATTAAATAACCTACAAAGGTTGATTTGGGGCAATATAGCGTCATGGTCAGAAACACCAGGACTTGTTTTACCTCTTTCTTTTTTTTTTTTTATCACATCCAACCCAAAGACAGGAACTTTGAGACACGTCTTACTTGAAGATAAGAACACAGCTCAGAAATGGAAGCAATACCATATTCAGATATCAGCCTGGGAGGGGAAGTTTTAATCCTAGGCAGTGCACTCAGATACGACACTCTAATACTCAGCAAAAGTGTTTATTTTCTACACCTCCTTTACATACAATATCCAACCCATGTTTAGCTTAATAAGTTTTATGGAGTCTTGGTTATTAAATGGCAAATCCTGTTTTTACATATATAGTAAATATGATTTGTAAACACATTTTGTAGATACACACAGTTAAATGATCAAACTGTTCTATTTCTAACAATTCAACCTACCTTCTGTAATTTGTGGTATTGTCACTCATTTACAATATATGGAATCTGTAGAGAGATTTTAATGAATAAAGTATAGTCACCCTCAAACACCTCACCCTTATTGATTCAGTTTGTAGGGTTCTAACCAAAGCTGCTGTGATGTAAATTAGCTGATGTCAATATAGTGTTATTGATATATGGAATAAAGGAAGAAGTGATTTGTGATGGGATAGATTGAGGGAATTTTAACTGGAGCAGTCTCTAAAACCCAATTATTTAATACAATCTAAGGATAGAATTATCCTGTCTTAGAAAAAGACATAAGCATGTCACCAATTCCAAAAATAAGTTTTCCTTATTTTACTTCTAAAATCTAGTGGGACTGAATACCAACTATCCCCCTGCTAGCTAATTGAAGTCTAGTAATCAATGAAGACAAATCTAAGATATTTTCCTCTTCCTTCAGCTGTTGAACCAAAATATTTGTCCCAATTTTCACAATAATAAACAAATTATCTGCTTAAAGGAATTCAGGGCTGACACTCAAGTAAGCAATTAAAACAAAAGAATACTGAAAATATTTATGTACACTTATAAAATTAATGCACACACACACACACATAAACATATTTTCGAATTATTGATTACCAAAACTATATAAATGCATAAAAAGATGTTTGTTCAACTCAACCTTCTATTATTTGTTTTGCTTTTAGCTTGCTTTATTTATAATTCATTTTAGCATTAACCCAGAAGTTGATTTTACAAAGTGACTAGTTTAACCGAATTGTTCAAAAACATCAAAATAGATGACGTTCTGTCCTTCTTGCGAGAGACAGGGTTGTACGAAAAAATATGATGAAATAAAACTAGTTAATCATGTGCAAACAAATGAAATCCTGCCCATAGAAAATTGTACCTACTAAGTATTCGTTCAGAAATCCTTGGTTGAATGTATATACTCATAGACAGAATTTGGCGTTAAATAACCTACAAAAGTTGATACGCTATAAAACCCAAACAACTAACCAACCTAGTGACCAGCAATATGACCAATAATAGGGAGTCAATCATGACAATTCCCATAGTAGGTGCAAGAAATGGTCACACCATAAGAGGGTTATTAGCCAGCAGAGGACAACAAATGGCTTAAATCTCAGGACTAGTTAAACAACCCCCCACCCACCCACCATTGGGACAAATTACAATAGATCTTTCTTTCATCGACTCAAGAATATCACTTTACATCTCTATGTTTTTGAGTGGTATTTTTTCTGTAACCATTTGTCTGACTTTCCCCTTTTCCTTCTCTTATTAGGTCTTTCCATTACTTTAGTAGATGTCCTTTGGGTTTTCTGTCAGTAAAAATCATTCTTGTATGAATGGTTGACATGACTGGTTGACCACTTGAATCTTTTCTTCTTTATGATCTTGCCTGGAGAGAAATAAACTTCCTCAGAAATCCCAACTTGGCCACAAAAGTAACTTTTATCTGAAGTATTTACTGGAGGCTTTGTGGTGGAGAAGATGTTTTAGTCAAAGTCAAGTGTTATATACCAAGAAAAGAAAAGGATGACAACACTTATTTATAAAAAATATTATCTCTTCTTTTTGTTTATTATTACGAAATCGTAAAGAAATTAGTTGTATGAAGACAGAGTCAGGATAGACAAGGAAACACTAAGATTTACACCAAATTGAAATACGATATCTTCAGAGAACCTTACTTCTTTGCTCTGCCTTCATGAAGCTGGCACTGGGCTGACTGAAAACATTTAATCATCTTTGTCTCTTCTTTGTTCTGCCTCCACAAGGCTGGTACAGGTCAATTTACTACCGAGACCACCACTAGACTCTCCTATTTTCTTCTGGGATCATACTTGCTTTCGACATTAGCAAGTCTTGTAAATTTTGACTTTTTTCTACCTTTCAGCCCAGGCCAGTGCCTAGAACAACATAATGTCTCATCTCTTTCTCTGCTCTACTCTCTGCCCCTTTTGTCACCATATATTTTTCGGATGCCCATACACCTTGTGGTTACACTTCCTTCTGGCATCCCACTCACACAATTCACATGGCATTTCTGCTGTCTTTACTTTACCTTAAGACACAGGTGCATCCTGTTTTTGAAATCTACAAACTTACACAGATTGTCAAAGGTCAAATATGTAACTCCGTAATATACTAACACTAAACACAACAGAAGAAAAGACAAGATTTGTACATACTGGACATTTCACATTTTATCCACACAATATACCTACAAATGGTGTTAAATGTTTTAGTTTCGGTTTCTTTGTTCAATGGTATATCAACCTTCATGGGCTATTTAATGCCAAAGCCATTCTTGAAGAAGGACATCAGTGGTCTGGATGGATAAGGAGGTTTATACCTTTCCTAAAAATATTAGTCCAAAAGTTAACATAATAGCATGACTGGAATTTGAACTCGCTTACTATAACATTGCACTCCATCATGGTAACCAATATACCGCAGGAATTTCTCTGTTATTAAAAGGAAAGAATAAACAAACACATCCCAACAGCTAGAGTTGTACACATAGTCTTCCATTAACAAGCAGTATGTGGAAGGGGTACAAAATAGAAAAGGACTTACTTGATAAAGATGATCTCTCAGATAATATAAAACTAGAATCCTTCTGAGCTGTTGCTGTGTCAGAACTACTATATGGTTGCACCACTTGGACTGTAATGAAACACATGAAAAAAAAAACTAGACGGGAACTTCTAAAGAATATTGTGTGCTATTTTGAATAAATTCTGGAGGCAGCACCCTGTAAGACAGCAGCTGTACGACTACTTACCTCCTATCGCAAAAACTATCCAATTAAGGTGAATAAGACAAGCTGAGTATTGCTGGAGAAGTAAGGATGAACTCATAAGTAACATTTTCCTATGGACTCCTACTCATGGACACATCAGTGTAGGTTAACCAGTAAAACCTTACATTCATCAGTTCTGTATGAACACTAGTCACCATCTAGAAGAATTGCCAAGGTAAGGGTAGATAATGTAGCTCTGTGGCTTAACCATTTCTTGGCAGGTGTCAAAAAAAAATGTCTTTACTTTTCAAAGATCAGAGGTGAAAAGAATGGGTTTTTGAAAATATGGGGCCCAGAACAGACATCCAAATTATTTAGGGGACAGTATCCCTATACATTCATCAATAGATCAATCTGTTATGGTTCAATGTGGTCTTAATGAGCATTTCTTGTACAGGGTTGTAACAAGGGGAAGGAAATGTGCAGTACAACTACACAGAATGATAGAGACACCTTAAGTAAGGTCTCTATCAAGTTGCAACTAAACATATCACTTATTCAAAACATTATGCACACACAAAACTTATATCTAGGCTCACTATTGTTTTCTTAATGGTTGCTTACAATATTGGACGTGCAATTGGGATCATGAACAAGGTTAGCAACTCTTTTCCACTTTTAGTATATGTAAGTAAAGTTGGCGACCGTTATCGAGGGTGACCCGAAGGCTCCCTTTTTGATAGCTACTACACCAAGGTGTAGGGGAGGGCGCTACTCCTTTCCTGAGTTACTCCACTTTACCCTTGATTCTTACCTTATAATGCTGAGTGTTAAGCAAGGTAGCATCATGTACCATTTTTTGAGTCTTTGGTATGGATATTTGTCGCTGCCTCCCACCAGACAGGACTTGACACAAGGTCAAAAGCCCGAAGGCCGATTAAAGTGGGGATAAAGGGGAAGGGAAGGTCGGGAACGAGCCGAGACTCGAACCCTGCAAGTCATTGACCCACTAAGTGCAATGTCGGTCTAATGAGTCAAGCAGTACCACGGACCTAAATCTAGATCCGGGCACATATGCCAGAATATAGCTTGAACTAGACCGTGAGGTCTAGTGCTATACAAGGGGTGCATAGGGGACAAAAAAGCAGCTCGCCCACCCGAAGGTGGCCCAACCAAAGTTAGCGTCCTTTCGGCCTCAAATCTGCCATTGGTTTCGATACCCCATCCAACACGAATGCCAGACGGCCCAGCCAAAAGGCCGGGGGAGTCTTTGGTATGACTTGACCTGGGATTGAACCCAGGTCTTCCAGGCCATTGGCAAACACTCTAACCATTATGCCAATGTCCAGTATATTTTAGCATATATACTGCCGAACCATTTATCTATGAATTTGCAACCAACCAACCATATCACTTATTTAAAACATTATGTACACGCAAAACTTTAGGCTCACTATTATTTTCTTAATAGCTGCTCACAATATTGAACATGCAACTAGGATCATGAACAAGGTTAGCAACTCTTTTCAAACCATTTACACTACAGCTGTACCATACCCATGATACACGGGTAACGACTTCTTAGTTCAGGTACAAAACTTTTTATTACCTTTGAGTTTAAAGGCTCTTCGACATAAGGAGAGAGATACACATTCTTTCTGTTCTGGCTTTTTCATCTGCCCCCCATCTCGTGCGACGCCTGTAGCGTGCAAATTCATCTGGCCTCTGCGAGCCCCGAAAGTCAACACTTCTCGTTCAGTGTCTCGTTCTCAACTCTACTGACTTTCTTCAAAATTCCCAAAATCCTCCACACACTTCCAGTGCGTGACGTCATTCGCACTCTCAATCCCCGTTTCCCATCTGGGCTATTGTGACATCTCTGAGCAACACATCCGCTCCACGCATGCACACGTGAACACCTGCGTTAATGTTGCACCTAAGTAACCCATGCACTGAGCCGAAAGGTTCTCAGCCTAACTAAACCCAAAGGCATAAAACAAAATCCCTCGGCCATTATATTACACAGCTGCTTACAAAAGGTGCACTTTGTGTGATGATTACTGTCGCTGATGATGGAATCAATGACCCAAGTTCAAATACTGCATTTCACTTTGCGCTAATACTCTTTTGAAAGGCATGAATCCCTCTCCTCTCCCTCCAGCTAAAGGTAAATAATAGGGCAGGCTGGGTTCTTTAGCCTTACTAAGGCAATCATTCTAGGAGAAAAAAGCAACTATACTCCTCTTAAAAATTGACCTTGTGTTACTTCTGCCCCCCACCCACGTGGCTGAATAAACACATACAAAAGTTTCCTTATTTCTTTATACCAGTGTAAAATGGTCTTTTTGTTTTTTTGTAAAATCAGAAAAGATTGTGGAATGTATACATCCAGACAGCCAAAGTGAGTATTAAGTGTGACGGTTATCATAGTAGGAAATGGTGACCTGGGTTCAAAACCTGGATGAGGTTGTTTGCATTTCATTTCGCATCAATGCCTTTTGGTAGATGAGTGAAACCTCTTCTTTCCCCAGCTATGGAGAAATAGAACAGACTGAGTTCTTTAGTCTTGGTAAGGTACCTAGACTAGAAGGACAACTTTGCTTTTAAACCAACTTAAAAATTGACCTTGTGTCACATCCTGCTACTTTGAATAAGTTCTAACTATTGTATGGCATGGAAAAATATCGTTGGGTCAACTGCATTCAAATGGCAGCACATGAAACCGGGATCACTCTGAAACTATGGCTTGGATTAGATAGTCTCGATCATGTGACCTCACAGTAATAGAAGTTTGAAAGTTATCATTTGTTAATCCTTGGAGGGGTTAGGTTTGTCGCCTGGCGCCTGAGGCACCCCTTTTTAGGGGAATGCTGACGGGGCCCGAGGCATTTGTGTGAATGCCGGGCGGGTCTGGGCTACGGTCCTGCACCTGGGCGCACTTTTAAAAAGACCTTGTCCCGTACTCTCCCGTTTGGTGGGGTGTGTGACAAATACTGTTGCTTCCGAGATGTTGACTAAATGTGAGAATGGGTGCGTATATTTTTCCACCAGTGTTCCAAGAACAACTACCGGTGTATATGGGTTATATGTAAGAAAAAAAGGGTCAAGTAAGAACGTTAAGTTTATAAGTTCCAAAAATTCACTCTAAACTCTCCATCAGGACACATAGCATAACGGTTATAGGATGGACGAGGCTGATTGCATTTCACAAAGCACTAATACCCTTGGGAAAGGTATGAATCCAATTATTCTCCCTCTAGCTATGGATAAATAGTAGGACAGACTGATTTTTTCAGCCTTTGTTGAGGTAACTAGTCTAGGAGAAGGAAAACTCTGAATTCAAACCTGTTAAACTCCGCTTAAAGATTGACCTTGTGTCATATCCTGCCTGAGCGGAGGGGTTGGGTAAATATGGTTATAGGCGTTGGTTCCCTAAGCTTCTAAGGAGACAATCATCTGGAGGTTGCAGGTTCAATCCTGACTGCAGGCGAGTAACAATACAGGAATACTTAACACTTGTACCCGGTTATGGCTAACGGAATCAGAAAAGGCGACCCCCATGGATTCAATAAAGGACGTAGTTCGAATTCCGTGTAGGTTCCCGAGTTCAACAAACACCTGAAGAAGGCTGAAGGACATATCGGGCTAAACGTTGTGGAAATAACAATAAAGATGAAGACAATAGTCCGAAAATCATTAATGATTAAAAAAAAGGGTCCTAGTTAATAAATAATAAAATAAGATGTACACACTAAAGTTTTTTAGTGTTTATTCTTCCCGGCAAAAGATCTCTCTTCCTCACAGTAATTCAGGATACGGAAAAAAGAAGTTAGGCCATCAACACAATACGACGTGGGGGGGTCAACACGATCGTTGCCATCTGCCGAAGAATATAGCAGGGGGCTATCCAACACTTATTTCGAAAAGAGGATTATTTAGTAAACAATTTAAAAAGATAGTCATGACTCATGATACATTTATTGAATGGGGATCAGATTTTATTTAGGGTTTGTGGGATTCGATTGGTTGTGGGTTTTTTTAACTCGCGGGAAAAGTATCTTCTCCCTCGGTTTATGACGTATAGCTGAAAATGAAATCAAGGAGTTTGAGAATGGATTAAGGAGTAACAAAGAAACAACTGTCGCATATTGAACCACTGAACAAACAACGAAAAACTCGTAGATATATAAAAATATGATTTATATTTTTATTCTTCGATGACGACGATTGTGTGTAGTAAGAATACAGTCAGAGAGAATTCGCACATATCTTTCTTCTGTGGTGGGGACCCTTTTTGTGAAGTAGTGCGACGGCCGGAGAACACACGTGGAGCTGACAGGCTGACAGGTCTGCTTGAGTAGCCAACGGGTCTCTCCCTTCACTTGAGAGACCAGTGGGCCCCTCCTCCTCGCTTGAGCGACCAGCGGATCTCTCCCTTCAGTCCAAAATTACAGACTTTATATTATCTTTTCAAGTCCCATGCGGAAGTATGAACATCCTCTTCGCCTCGCTTATTTTTCTGTTTATGGCTGGTCATCGGAACTTACACACTTCCGGATTTTTTTCTGGTAATTTGTTGATCTTATCTGCGAACGGAAATATCTGTCACTCTATTCATAGGCAATAAATGATATTCTTCACCATCCTCCTTTATTTTCTCCACTTTGTTGATGTTATATTGCGACCGCATTGAATCTGCTAAGTTCATCCACGTCGCCAGCTAAGTCAGTATATTACACAACTAACTGGTTAAAACTTTACTTAATTATTGGGGAGCAATTAGAATTTTGCGGGAGAATTTCCCCGACAAAAAAGCTGCTTCTCCAAGCAATATTAGTCTTCTTTCTGTCTTGATTTTCTTTTTGGCGCCAGGAAGACTTTTTGGTGCATGCTCAGATTGTTCTTCCCATCAAAGGCATTATGGAATATTTCATTTAGTATCTTTATTATTCTATTTTATATTTTTATCATTTTATTTTGCATTTTATTTATACTTTGTTATTTAATTCCAACAAATTATGTTACTTTCTGTTAAAATTTCCTTGATCGTGACCAGCTGGTTATATTTTCAGGTATTATGCATCGTTAGAAAAATAAGTAACTTTGCAAAGGTAGCTTGGTTTTTGTTTTCGTTTTTATTTTTTCGGGGATGCGGGGTGGGGGGCTTTTGAGAGTATTTTGATTGTTTTGACTACTTCCAGTTCTATGGTGTCATGGAAAAGAGAATTGGCTTTTAGATTAAACAATATGTATGCATTAAACTCCATTGCCCTTTAGATATTTGCTTGGCATGTCATAATATCAGGAAGAGATACTTATTCTACTGGATCTTAGTTTTTATCTGCTGTAGCAGAAAGAATTTAGCATTTTTGTTTGGCGCTTAATTTAATTCGACCGTTAGGGTCGACACAATTTCACCCAATCAGGATGACTTATTCTATTCATTCCGGACCACCTTCCGGGCAGCACAAACTGGGGAAATCTGCCAAACACCTTCTTTCGCAGAACAACTTCGTTCAGTACAGACGTCTCACTAGCTGCTCTTCAATAGCAGCAGCAGCATCGACACAATGAGTGAAGCAGTCTAATTTATGGACCCCTTGCGTCTATTTCTCTTAGACCAAGGGTTCCCAGTTGAATATGAATTAGATGAATTCAATACGCCACATACAGGAACAACTTTACGTCACCCCCAAAATTGGCTATGTCGACTGCGATGCAGAATATCACTCCGACACCTATCGACTTCACCTCTGGGCAACATTTTCTGGAGACATTCACGCTTCTCCCCGAAACAACCAGAACCACAAACTTGCGGTGACTTCAACGTTTCTCTCCTCAAACAGCAAACACTTTTGCTACACTATGACGAACATATCTCCCTTGCACGTCCAACAACACATGCAGCTTTCTCCACTCCATAACAACTTAATTTCGTTTCCTTACTTCTTTCCTTCCTACGAGACTTGCAGCATAAACATAAACTCTTTATTCCACACTGCCATAAAAAAACCTTCATATAAAAGCTAACGGCATCTTCATCTTCTTCATTCTCCTTTATTCTACAACAACACTTAGCGAGAGAATAACATACATTTTCTTCGCCAAAGTAATAACAACAATAAGAACCATCGCTAAACTGGCTTCGGATTCCTATGACAACCATGATCATAACAATTTCCTCCATGAAGGTGACAGTTCTGAAGAATAATCGAACATTCTGTAGATATTGGGAAAAAATAGATATCAGAATGTATGACCCTATGGTCTTAGGTGCAGTACTATTGTATGCTTGCACCACTTGGACTCGAACGAATGCCTGGAGAAAAGACTAGATATGAACTACACAAGCTTTGGTTTGGTTGGATTGGATTTTATAATATATCAACCATTGTCGGTTATTTAATGCTAGATCCTCTTTATACATATTTGTTAGATATATATGTGATTTTTAAACCCATTTTATAGATAACATTCTTAAACAAGCCTGAGCTCTTTTTGGCACACGGTTAAATAGTTTCAATGTTCTAATGTCATATCCAGGACCCTCGTTGGAAGAGGGGTTATAGAATACACATTTTTAAGCCTTAGAATAATCAATATAGATAAGAACATTCTAGAAATTTCGGATCAAAATCGCATTAACATTAAAGTTACACTTTTATATTTTCAACCAATCAGCTAAAAACACAGAATAAGAACATTCTAGAAAATTCGGCTCAGAAACTAATTAACAGAAAAATATTTAGGCTCCAAAATAAATAAGTAAATATACGAATCTGATTGGTCAAGAAGTGTCTACGTGCTTGAATTTTAGGACCCGCAATAAAACTAAATAAAATCCAATTTTTGATCCACTTTAGTTACGTCAAAAAGTATAAATAACGAGGAATTTAATTAACTAAGGTATTCCACTACCAGAGGCAAGAACGACAGACAACAGTAGAGCATCGCACACAGGACACAGAGCAAAGAAGTATGCGACGTTCTTTTGCTGACACGTCGTCGCCAAAGATCATAAAAACGCACGTGTGGACTTAAGAAAACAAAAGGCCCATACTTACGGTCCCTCACATATATACACACACGCATACACATGCATGTAAGTAAAGTCAATTTTTTATCGTCTTTACTTCGGTCAACTATGGACACATTGATTCAATAGACTTTCCCAACATGTACACGCGCACACACTGGAGAACAAATCATATTTTTATTCAACTAGCCATAGCTGTATTTTCTACATACACACACGCACATAAAATGAACATTGTATTTTAATTATTTCTATCCTGTTTGTTATGATTATTAAATTCCTAGTTTCTTAATGTTTGTTGTTGTCACATTCCATTTGTTTACGTGCTTGTAAAATTTGTGTTGTATTTATGGAAACTAAACCTGAAAGTAACTCCCGTATACTAGGGAAGGTACTTAGCCCCCCCACACACACACACACAGGGTCTTACCGTGGCCGTCGCTATAATATAGTATAATGGTATTATAGCGACGGCCATGGTCTTACCCCTCTGCAGAGCTGCAGTCAGTGTATTCTACAGCTCCAGCCGACTGTGCTGAACTACACAAGGATAAACGACCACTTACTCCCAGTCGTAAATGTATCACATGGAATTACATCAGTAGAGATTTTTAAAATTGGCATGTTCTATGTACCAGCGCCTTGTTCAAGTCATTCCAATAAAAGGTTCACATATCCTTTATTAACCATCTCTACTCTCATTTTTGCACTCTAGTTACTTGTTATCTGTTTATTCCGTGTTGGTTATTGTATGTATCCTTATCAATCTGTGTATATGAATCAATTAAAGCATTATTTTCTTGTTTACGTGAATTTTGATTACACTTCACTAATAATTTGGAACAGTTATAATCTAAATAAATTAGGTAAATGAGCGAAGTTTCTGACTATTTTTGCGAAAACTTATAATTTTTACACAACACGTGCATATAACTGTTGCTATCATTCTGTGAAAAATTTGTTAAATTCCTACGAGTAGTTTTCGGACAAAATGGAAAATTGGCACCTCGTTAATAAATCGTTACGCAGTATATATATGTGTGTGTGTGTGTGTGTGTGTGGCGTGATATGGTAGGTCCAAGTTATAAAGAGAAAAGGAGAGGGGGATAATTTCTGGGGAAGGACAGAAAAAAAGCAGACAGAGAGTCAGCGGGGAACTGCCAGTTGACCTCCGGTAGGTCAGGCCAAAGAACTCGTTGTAGGTCAGCCAGTCCCAGATGAATGACTACGGTTATTAAAAATGACCAGAAAAAAAACGCAAGGTTTCAAATCTTGTATGCAGGTGTGGAGCTACCGGAAACGGTTATGTCCTCGCTCTGTCACCAGGCAGAAGTAAGGGGACGACTCGGGTTTGAAAGTTAGTTGACTTGAAGACGTCACAAGATAATGACGAGAGTGACAATGTGAAGACAGTTCCGGGCCCCATTTTGAGGTGAGCTCCGAAAAGGGGTCTCACACCCGACGCAAACCTGTGAAAACGAAACCAACGAACAAGCACGTTAGAACTACAATAGAAAACCAGGAAGAAAATGCAAGGTCTGTCTCAGTTCTCTTTCTCCTCATGACATACTGTTTCTCATTGTCCAACTAACGCAAGCTACTCAGTTTCCATACTCTGTTTCTTTCTCCCGGCAGCAACTTAAAAAAGTGTAGTAGAGAATAAACATTTGTGAACTATATGAGCTAAGACAGAGTTTCGTGTGTTCGTCACCTCTTTCCCACAGCGAGTTTATAACATGGTCCGACTACCAATTAAGACGTAGCAATATATGCATAAACCCGTTCGACCCGTAAAGGTACAAACGTCTATTTGATACCGTTACGGTACATGTGTGTGTGTGTGTGTGTGTGTGTGCATATTTGAAAGTACATAAGTGCGTGTATATATATATATATATATATATAATAGTGTATTTATTGAAAATAGCCCCAATGGCAGGCACTGGAATTGTGCCCCTGACGAAACATCTGATATTCATTTTTTAGATAACCGTACCATAAAATCGACTCAAAAATGCAAGTTAATTTCGTTAATCTTTTAACTAAGGAATTATAATACTAGATAAAATTATAATTGCAACTTCCTTGCTTTCATTGATACAAATTGGTCTATAATGTAATCAAAGCTTAGGGTTTTTTTTCAGTTTCTTCTTTTTCTACACTCAGCAGTTTATGATCACAAGGTCTGCCTTGATTCTTGAAGCCTCTCAAATACGTGATGAAGCATTTCATGGTCTTTTTTACCCAGTGCTCGGGGAAAAAAAATGAAACTTTTAAATTTCACAGATTCGGGACGAAATTCTAGACGACTTTTTGGACCAGTCGGCTGGGGCAGCAGAATACACCGACTGCATCTCTGCAGAGGGGTAAGACTCCCCCAACGAGTGTCTTGTATTTGACAATAAACAAGTGAGGCTCCAGTAATGCTGAGCTTTGAGGAAATGCCATCGCTCCCAGGTTCACTCTGACTCGGAGCGGTAGCACCTGATAGGATCTTATCCATGGATCAAATAGAACTGTTTGACATTTAAACTGTGTGCAACCAAATGACATGCTGAATTGAATCGTTTAAAATAGAACTGTTTGATCATTTAACTGTGTGTAAACAAATAACTAATGTTTAATTGAATTGTTAGTGATACATAGCAATACTTGGAACCATTTAACTGTGTGCGAAAGAATTAGTTTAGGTTCGTTTAAAAACATTATCAATAAAATGTGTTTACAAATCATATATTTAATATATGTATAAAGACGATTTGGCATTAAATAACCTACAATGGTTGATATGCCAAAATACCAAACTCATTACAAGTGGATGAATCATTAAACAAATAAACCAGACTAAACCGAACCAACACTTGTTTTAGTTTTTATCATTTTGTCCATAAATATTTTTTAATGTTTGAAGTATGGATCATTACAGTTTCTTAAGATTTAAACTCATCAAATTAAGCGGATAAAAATTACAACTGAAATTTTAAAACGAAGGAATGAAATACGTCTCTGCGCAGTGTACAGTTAATAAGTTTCCTGTTGGATTCGCCCGTATTTCATGGATGTCCTCTAATGGAGTAGTTGGTGCTCGGGAAGATATTTAGTCGCGTCCCCACTCTCCCCAAGGTCCAATATTTTCGAAATTACCACGAGCGCGTCGCTTGTGGGTACAAAAACAAAGAGAGAGAAGGAAAGTTAACAAAGTCTTGACTGTTGCAGTAAGTCGAGTAGCTTCGTAAGAGAGAGAGAGAGAGAGAGAGAGAGAAAGGTTGAAAAAAGCGTATAGAAACAAGGGAATGAGAGGAGTTACTCACATAAAAAGGGAATGAGAGGAGTTACTCACAAAAAAGCGACGACTATATTTCTGTGATAAACAACAATTATCCCTCTTCAAAGGATTTATTTCAAAAGAAGGAAATTTAAGAAAAGCATTTACACTGTCATGGCAGATATTTTTCTATGCATAGTTAAGCAAAAACTACAACATTAGATGTAACAAAAAATAAATAAATAAATAAATAAAGCAAAAAAATATACAGGAAAGAATTAGAAAGTCAAATGAACTTACTCGATGGAGGACCAAAACGAACAAAAACACTTTTTTAAGAGTTACCAATATGGTGTCTGAATGCAACGTTCTCTTTTCTTTTTCTTTCTTTTGTTTCCAATTTCCGGCGCTATTCCTTTTCAGTCTGACTGAATTTTTTCTTCTTCCTTTTTCCTGCTTCCATTTTCTTGCGCGAAGACCCTCACAGGTTGATATTTTTTTCTTTTCTTTTCCTTTTTCTTTTCACTTCTAGCAGCTGTATTTTTCCTGGGCTCTAAACCATCTTAAGGATGGTTCTCAATAGAATTTAACGTTTTTCGGTAAATTTCTACCATTGTCCTTTTTTCTTGACAAAAATGTCTCCCAAGACTTACTCGTGTAGAGTAGGGAGAACTAGGTAACTTTTGTTTCCTACGGAAAGAAACCATCTCTAGGATTCTTTTATACCACAGAAACCAATTAACTCTCACTTAGTAAACTGTTTATTTTACACCGCCTGGTTGAATGATGGAGTCTGAAAAAAGGCAAACTTTGCTTTTAACCCTACACAACAGGCAACAGGCATACTGGAGCACATGAAGGTGCTAAATATTAACAAACTGTTAGCAGTATAACGAAGGTAGCACAGCTTCAGGCCGGTGAAAAGGTTGACTACAGACTCCGGCCCGTGGAGAAACAGACTTCAGACTAGGACCCATAGAGAAACAGATTTCAGACTCGACCGTTGTAAAAGCTGACTTCACACTGGGCCGTTGTAAAAGTTGACTTCAGACTGAGGAAAAAAGAGCTGCCCAGTCGTTTAAATACTAACAAAAGGACTATAACGATCCAACTTTAAAATAAGCCAATCACATTCAAGCTAATCTCACCTGCTGATTTGCAAGTTAGTATATCCAGTGATACACTAACACTGAATGAACAAAAGGAAATACAAGATAATCTCATTAACAAATATAGGAACATTTGTTGTATAGTACACTGTGTCGTTATTAACAACGAGGAACACGTATGTATATAAAAATATAAGATTATATTTTTATTTTCGGCGATGATACTTGTGTGGAGCAGAAAGCAATCGCAGAGAGTTCGCGCACACGGAGGAGCTGTCGGGAAACGGAAGAGCCATTGAACAACTGACTTTAGCCGAAATTCGGGAACTTACATAGTCTACAACTCTCACGTGACCTGCAGAAATTCCTCTTTTTCGTTAACCATGGTTATGCCCACATCTCACTTCTTTGCTTTTCACTGGTTATGTTGTCTGCTTCCCATTGGCTACTTGCCCAAGCCCGGTTCTGTGGGCGTACGCAGCTGCCACTATCACCGAATTCAACCACGCCCACCGTTCAAGTGATTTTCCGATATCTTCGACCGGATGCACCTGTTTTCAACATAACAACTGTGAAGGTGCCCGTGGTGTACTGGTTATCGTCGCAGGAAATGGACACGGCGATTCGAGTTCAAATCCTCGACGAGACTGATTGCATTTCACATAGCACTAATACCCTTGGGAAAGGTATGAATCCAATTATTCTCCCTCCAGCTATGGGTAAATAGTAGGGCAGACTAGGTTCTTCAGCCTTGGTGAGGCAACTAGTCTAGGAGAAGGAAAACTCTGAATTCAAACCTATTAAACTCCGTTTAAAAAAATTGACCTTGTGTCATATCCTGCCCGAGTGGAGGGGTTGGGTAAATAGGATAACAACTGTGGGCATGGTGACATTTCGGCAATCACCTTGTTGATATTATCCTAGAGCGGATGTAATCCTGTCAACATCCTCTGATACACAGCACCTGTGGACATGATGACATTTCGGTGATCACACCGGTCTTATCAATCTATCTGTTAACAACATCCGCCGTATTCATACCCGCTGGTCACGTTAATATATTATTCATTTAATACTTAGATAATAAACATGCACGTAATATTACTGAGAATGCACAAACTTTTCCTAACAGATTCAATGTGGTCATATTGTTCTATGAACAAGCAATATATGAAAAGGGGTACACAAACCGTAAAAAGTCTTACAAGTGTACTGTGGTGGGCAAAGCCAGGTCGGTTTCATATTTCAGTGCCGAGGCGAAACAGAATCTGTTTCACGAACATAGATAAAACGCGTGTCTTAATAGTACAAAGAACAGAAATAAGAAAACCACGTCTTTAGCCTTCGAAGAACGGGCGGAACGAAAGAGGCCGTTTTGGATTATGGGATTAACACGTGACAAACACGAGTTGTCAAAGGACGTCCCAAATCCAAGAGAGACAGTAAACTGTCACCCTAATCCTCTTACTTATAATACCCAGACGACAGAATTTGAACTTATTCTGTTCGGTTGAATGATTCCACAGACAAGTGAAGGCTGCATTGTCTATAAAATCTGGACCGTATAAATAAATAGATAACTTTCCCTTAGTGTTATTTGTTCTGTAGAGAATAAATAATAATAATAATAATAATAATATATAGGATTTACACTCCTGTACTTAAAAATGGCCGTGATGCCACTTGTTCCTGAAACAAAGATGGTGGACGTCGGTAAACTAATCAGTCTCGGAAACCTATAGGTCAAGAAAGTCACGTGGTTAGTGCTCAAAACTACGTCAGCAATATTGATTTTGTCCCGCGGTTTTGGAGCCGACAGCATAATAAGGATTGCCTATATATACTCTCATCTTCCAAGAACTCATTCCTTTCCATTTTAACTTCTAGAAACAGCTCTCTCTCTCTCTCTCTCTCTCTCTCTCTCTCTCTCTCTCTCTCTCTCTCTCATTTTGACTTCCAGCAGTGAACCCCACAAAAATGTATACATTTTACAAACTTTTTCTTTCTTGTTCTACCTTTTCGGTTTGACTTTTTCCAGCCTCGAATACGGCCTCAGAAATTTTGTCAAACCTCGAAAGAGACAAACAACCAACATGGGAGAAGACACATGCCTTCTAGCACACAGTCTACAGGACACTTTCAATATTTAGTCTTTTTTCCATAATATCCGTGTTAGTACACGTATACACACATGCACACTCAAAGAGGAATATTCAACAGCGTCGTGTTAGTTACATACGCACACGCACGCCCAAAGAGGAATATTCAACAGACCATATTAGAATATTTGTAATGTTTCTTTCTTCATTTATTTCTTGATATATAAATTTAACTTTGTTTGTACTGCTTTGTTTTGAATGTTCTTTTGTACGCGTCGTTTTACATCTTTACTTCATTTGCCTTTTCAAATTGTAGCGGAGTAAAATTTCGTATTTTGGTTTGGCACGCAATTTAATTCGACGCATAATTTCACCCAATCAGGATGACCTATTCTATTCAACCCGGATCATCTTTTCCAGACAGCAGAAATTAGGTAAGCTGCCAAACACAGTCTCTTTGGCTGAACAACGCCGTCCAGTGCAGACGTCCCACTAGCCGTTCTTCAATAGCAGCAGCAGCATGGACACATGATGGAACTTATCTAATTTATGGATTTCTTGCGTCTATCACTGAGACCAAGGAATCCCTGTTGAATATGAATTAGATACATTCAATACGTCACCACAGGAACAACTTTATGTCACCCACAAAATTGGCTATGTCGATGCGATGCCTTATTCCGCTCTCGACATCTAGCTCTCAATTCACCTCTGGGCCACTTTAATGGAGACAACGCACGCCTCTCCCCAAAATTTACCAGACACACAAAACTCACGGTGACTCCAAAGTTTATTTCCTCCGACGGCAAACCTGACTTTTGCTCCCTACCGCGAACACAATCCCTCGCACGTCCGACGACACACGCTGCTATCTCAATTGTATCATAATTTCATTTCGCCTCTTTACTCACAACATTTTCCTACGAGACTTGCAGCACAAACGCAAACTACATTTTCCATGCTGCAAATAAAAACTATTCTTAAAAACATTTCGACTATCGGCATCTTACTTCTTCATCCTTCCTTTATTACCTTACAAACTTAGCGAGGAAACTACACAACGTAAACACACACACGCACGTTACAAATCTTCCTCGCTAACAATAACAAATATACTTATCGCTAAAAATAACAACAAAACCCACCGGCTAAGAAATAATAAACCAACTTAAATGGTGGGGGAAATAAACACCAAAACCACAACATGTCAAACCTCCACACAGTTCTTCCTTTAACTTTATCAGTGCTCTTTCACAGATTAGAGTTGTTCTCCTTTTGTAAGTGCGTGTTTAGAAAGAAAGATTGATCAATAAAAATTTTTAAAATGGCATAGTTGAAAAAGACTAATATGTTCCAACGAATGACAATAAAAGTTTTATAATAAAATACATCAGATCTCTTCTGATTCACCCTTTTAACTCTTCTCACATCTAACAACTACAACATACAAAACATTGATCATATATTAAACATTAGACTGAACATTTGAGGTCAGGGCTGTGGGGGTTGAATGTAATTTGGTTCTTTTAGTAGATATGTGTCCGTATTTTACGGGTATTGCTCTCCATATTATTTCCTCCACAAATACAACACAAAACTTTACAATCGCATTAAGGAAAGGGAATAGAACACAACGAACATTAAACAACAAACAATTTAATATGCATATAATAGAATATGAAAACAAATAAAATATATGATGTGTAAATGGCCTTTTGGAAAATAAAGTTTAGCAAGAAAATAAATTTGTTTAAAGGTGTGTGTATATTTAGAGGTTAACGGAGTCCGTAAATAAGTCGTTCTTACTTACATTAAGTTCATATCGGGTTTTATGATTGTGGCGACAGCGTGTCGCGTTGATGAAAGAAAGTTTGTCGGGGTTTTCTTTTGAATGTGGTTCGCGGCCATCTGTAGCTAGGTCATGAACTTTGGCTGTAGAAGAAAAGGAATTTGCCGACAGAGTATCGGCTACTGCTTTACTGACTTAATGGCTTGGCTTTTTGGTTTAGTGAATGTCTCCCTAACTGTGTGTTATTTATACCCTACTAGTAGATCAAAGAATCGTCCAAAAATTTTGGCGCGTAGACATTTATTGACCAATCAGATTTGTATTTTACTATTTCATTTTCGAGCCTAAATATTTTCTGTAAGTTGACTTCCGATCCTATTTTCCGAGAATGTTCTATTCCATGTTTTTAGCTGATTGGTTGAAAAATATAAAAATGTAACTTAAATGCTAATGCGGTTTTGATCCTAAATTTCTAGAATGTTCTTAAGTATGTTTTTATTGCTTATTTTAAGACTAGGAAAAATGTGTATCCCATAGGGCCTTAGTTATGATAGAAAACTGTTCCAGTTGTAAGGCTCCTGTTCTGGAGCTCAGGGAAGTGTAGACGCACCTTTTCACTACCATTACTGTGTGTTCTAACCCTGATCTAAATAGATCTTTGCCCAGTCGGCTGGGGCTGTAGAATACACTGACTGCACCTCTGCAGAGGGGTAAGACCCCCCACCAATGAGTGTTCAAGATATGACACTAAACAATCTGATGGTGAGGTTCCAGTGATGCTGGAGCTTTGGGGGATGAGGAGTACCCCTTCATTGCCCCCTGGTCCACTCTGGCCCGGCGTGGTAGGACCTGACAGAGCCCTATCTATGGGTTAAATGGAACTAACAGCATATTTATGCTAAACTGAATTATTTGACTAAACTGAATAGCTTGAAATAGAAATGTTTTTGACAATAAAACCGCACTTACATTTAAACTGCGTGCTTATACTAAACTGAATTATTTGAAATGGAACTGTGCTTAAACTAAACTGATTTATTTAATATAGAACTGTTTTGACATTTAACTATGCGTAAAGAAAATCTGTACTTATACTAAACTGAATTAGCTGAATTAGAAATGCTTGATTAAACTGAATATCTTGAAATAGAAATGTTTTTCACGATTAAACTGTACTTACACTTAAACTGTGTACTTATCCTAAACTGAATTATTTGAAATAGAACTATTTTCATAAAAATGGATTTGGCGTTAAATAACCTACAAAGGTTGATATGCCATGGAACCCAAACAACCAACCTACCAACACACAAAACACAAACCAGCAGACATTGACATTGCTGAAGAAAATAACATCTACCGGATGTTGACTCAACAATGGCCAGAGTCAAACTGAGAAAATCATGGCTTCTGCGCATAGGATCCGCGCATACCCTATTCAAAATCCCTAGAAAATTCCCTGTTATAAAAAAGGTCTATATAGTGTTTTCTGGAGCCGGTGTTTGAAGTCGGGAATATATAAATAGGGCAAGCGGGGTTCACACGGGCAGCTGAATCGCCTGCCGTCGCTGAGAGTGTCACCCGACAACACCATCAAACCAGATCAAAGCAACCGCTTGTCGCCGACTAGATAACCGCCCGTCAGCCGGCTAGATATTCCATTCGCTTGTTTATTTTATTTATTCAATAAACGAAATAAACTAAATCTTCTTTTCAGTCTCATTTTTCTTGCAACTACACGCTTGTATATAACAAAAGTCCAAAAGTCTAGAATTTTTATCGGGCTGAGCCAATAAAAAGAGTAAACGAAATCTTCCACAGCATACCACGACAAGTACCAAAACGACAAAGTAGACAACACAATTATATGGTCTCTTGAAACTATTGTGTTATGGTCAAGGGGAGGTTCAAATGATGACACGACACAAAAATAAGTGATAAGAAATATATTGAAGGAAAATACTACGTACACAAACGATAGCTCGGAGAAACCCCTTTTCAGCTTAACAATATTACCGCTCTTGTAACGGCTCGCTGAGACTTCTGTCACGTGGTCTGCCACTGAGAGGAGAGAGGTAATATCAATTACCCCTACCCCTCCGTGTTTGAATTAACAGGCCCCAAAGATTGACCGTTAAAAGAGGAATAGGAATGTAGGTCAACTCCGCGGCCTGACTATTAAAATTTTGTTATATTTTAAATGTCCCCTCGTCGAAATTTATTTGTTGTGTTATTCACCCAGCGAGTTGCCTTCTTTTGCATGTATATCTTTTTCAGCTTCATTCGCTTCAATTTATTCTCGTTAAATGTCCTATTCGCCTTTAAGAATATTACACAGGAAATTGGAATTGCCGACTACGAATAAATATATTTTATCTCAACCTAGAGGCCCATATCTTCCGTTATCCTAGGGGGTAGGAAGACGAAGTGGTCTGGTGGGTGTGTAACGTGAAATTTGGAAACCCCCTTGCCAGCAGCGGTCAGTCTAGCCCCAAGTTAACCCCCACATTATCTGCTAGTTCCCATATGCCCGAAAAAGGAATCTTCACTAGGACTTATTTTGCGAGGGATCAAGTGCCAGACTGCCTCGACGTCACACGTGCGTAAAATAAACTCTCGTTATGAGATAGATATTCTAGGCACCGTCACACTTCTCTGAGACTGCGACTGCTCTGGGACTGAGTCTGAGACTGCGCAGAAAAAAGCTCCGTTGGTATATGTCACATGAGGACAAGTCCATCTATAGGGGACACCCCAACATATTGTTGTTTAGTAATGATAAAGGTGAATAAACATAATAAATAATAAACATGAAGGTGACGGTGATAACAATCTCCAAAGGATTGGTAAAGAGATTAGAAGACTAGGAAATAAGAGGATAAGTGGAGATCATCCAGACTACCGCTTTATTAATCAGCCAGAATACTGAGAAAAATCCAGGAAACTTGAGGAGACTTGCTGTCACTCGATCTCCGGTGGAAAACCATCGGCCAACGCTGGTGTGAAAAACTCTCAAAGGACTAACATAATTTGCTGGCATACAGCAAGAATTTCTCATGCAAAGGATTTTCAAACAGATCTCTTTAGCCTATAGATATGATCCTCACGTGTACTAGCACTCCAGGTCAAAGTGTACTTGGGAGTAATATCAGTGAAGATGTGACTCCGGACTTCCCAGTGCTGGAGCCTCACCATCGGATACAGTTTAATGCCATAGGTCGAAATAATTTTTTGGAATGATGGAGGTTTGTGTTGAAGGGACTTTTTCGCCTTCACTGGAGGAAGTGGATTAGTGTCATGATCAGAACTAACACCGTTTTTGATGTTGAAGCGGGAAATAGGAAACTCAGCCCTTTTTGGAAGTAGACTTTGGTGGGAACAGCTCAAAAAGAAGCTCCGCACTTGACTGCTGAGAACCTTGTGGTGTGAAGAAATCTTCCTAATGGCTGACTGGGAGCCTGATGGAGTTCTATCAGGGATCCTTTATCAATTGCTGAATCTCCTATTCGAAAGAAGATATTTTTAATTGCTGACCTGCGGAAATTTTATCGAATTTACAATTCTGTTGCTAAGTCTCCGAATCAAAAGGAAATCTTCATAATTGCTGAACGGGGGCAATTCTTTTAAGTTTTCTATCGTTGAATTGCTATGCCATGAACACAGAAATTATGAATGCTGAACTCGAGGCTGTTGGAGTTCTCCCCTTCAAGACTCTTCATAAAGGAACTAAGAAATAAATTGCAGAAATCTGTCTCAATACATTTTTTCTTAATTACAATTGCTGCTACTGCTGCTGTTCTACTGAAGATTCTACCGTCGAGAAGATTTCTATTTTTTAAAGGACTTTTTGAACCTGTAAGACTGTTTTAATTTTGAATTCTAACGAATTCTATTATTTCTTTGTATCCGTACTTCTGCTTTGTTCGTTGTTTTCGGCCCAAATCTTTTTCGGAGACTACTGTCTTGAGTTGACCGTTCAGTCATTCGGCTGAATAATTTTAGCAGTTTGTGCTTTCTTTTTAAGTGAATTTAATGTGCATGTTTCATTTATTTTTTAATTTGTAAATAAATAGACAGTTTATTAGACACATGTGTTACTTTTATTCCTGTTTAATATTGGAAGTTAAATTGACACACGAAGGGTTGGTTACCTTGTGGTTAAAGAAGGCCGTGAATTATCACCCTTACAGTGTGTTTTCTTTTTCTTTTTTCTTTTTTCGTTGAAGGACATGTTTCTTGTGTTATATTTTTGTCAGACACGTAATCCTTAACATACTCCGACAGCTAGATAAAGATTTTGATCAATCATTTTTTTAAGTTTTTCAGTTTCCTTATAATTTTCGGCACGTTTCTGCGTGTATCTGTAAGTGCTTGATGGTAGGGAAGATATTTAGTCGAGTCTTCACTCACCAAGAACCAACATTAGTATTATTATATCCATCATATACTAACACTGAACATAACGGAAGAAAAGACGAGATAAACTTATTTATCCTCACAAGAACATTTAACCTTTTATATACACAATATACATACAAGTAGTAGCCCAGTACCGGACATTGACATGATAGTTAGAGTGTTCCCCAATGGCCCAGGAGACCTAGGTTCAATTCCAGGTTGAGTCATACCAAAGACTCAAAAATGGTACTCGATGCCGCCTTGCTTAACTCTCAGCATTATAAGGTACGGATCAAGGGTAAAGTGGAGCAATCCAGGGAAAGGAGTAGCGCCCTCTACACCTTGGTGTAGTAGCTATGAAAAAGGAACCCTTCGAGTTGTATGGGGTTGAAAAAATACTGGCAGCATAGATAGGACACTAAACTATCTGGTGCCGAGGCTCCAGTTTGGGAGCTTTGGAGAATATGGAGTACTTCATTACCATTACTCCAAGAACCACTTTGACCCGAAATGATAGTACCTGTTTGGGTCCCATTTATGGGTCTAACAGAATTATTTAATCATTTACTACACTTGAAATCATTTAACTGTATGCAAAAATGATTAATATTGAATTGTTACATCGCAATACTTGAAACTATTTAACTTTGTTCAAACAAATGAGCACTGACTTGTTTAAAAAATTTACCTACTATTCATTTAGAAATCACACACACGCATATATATATATATATAGGATTTGGCATTAAATATCATTCTGGGGAAAGAAATGATTTGGTTGGATATTATTTGTTTTCGTATGTTGTGGGTTGTTGTTGTTGGGTCTCAGTTGTAGTATCTGACTTCATTGTTCTCTTACTCCATTTAACTTGTTGACGTCTTCTTTGTCTGTAGAAGGCTGCAAGAGAATCAAAGAAGGAAGGAAGGAAGGAAGGAAGGAAGGAAGGGAAGAGACAAGGATACCCTTTAACTCAAAACTTTATTTCTAGGTTCAACGACCATTCTGTGGGTGTGGAAATTCTTCCTAAAACCAATATAAATTGTTGCGCCTCCCAGACAAGGTGTTGAAGTATATTGAGTCATTTTCGGTGGTTTTATGAAGTTGAGGTTTGTGGCAATGTCCGGTGGGTGTTTTTCACTAGAGGCCGCTACTAACAGGAGACTCGGTCTTTCACCTAGTCTGAGACTTGTGCGAACACGTGCGCTGCCTGCCTGCCACCGAGAGGAGGTCCGTTCAGTGCAAGGGTAAAGCTGAAGTGAGGTAGAATTTCTCCTTAGCCCCCGGAAGTCCTTTTCTTTAGGCATGCACTACTCCTACTTCTTATCAGGGGTGTCTGGAAACTGCCACAAAGAGGTAAGATCCCCCCACCAACGAGTGTCCTGTATATGACACTAAACAATCTGATTGTGAGATTCCAGTAATGCTGGAGCTTTGGGGAATGCAGAGAACCCCTTCATTGCCATTGCTCCCAGGTTCACTCAGGGCCGGAGTGGTAGCACCTAATAGGGTTCTATCTATGAGTCAAACTGAATTAAACTGTGTACTTATGCTGAACAGAATTGTTTGAAATAGAAATAAGTATTTAACTGTCTGCAAACAAATGGCTGATGGTAAATTGAATCGTTAGTGTTAGATAGCAATAATTAAAACCATTTAATCGTAAACCAACAAATGAGCTCTTGCTTGTTTAAAGTGTTATCTTTAAATTATTCGTTTAGAAATATAAGGTTTAATATATGCAAAAACAGAATTTAGCATTAAATAACATACAATGGTTGATATTAAAAAAAAACACAAAAAAACAAAAAAAAAAACAAACAATATTTTTATACAAGTATATTAGATATATGATTTCTAAACACATTTTGTAGATAACATTTTTAAATGAACTTGAATTCACTTTTTCCATACAATCAAATGGTTTCCCTTATTTCAATATGAATTATTCCACTTACTATTAATCATTTGCTTTTACACAGTTTAATGTTTTTGTTATGACCGATTATTAAGGGTCAATAAATAAATAACTTAACACGGAGATATGAATGCCACACAAATGTACCCAAGTCTCTGAGGACGGTTTTCCTTGGTTCAACGTACACGAAGACAGGCAAGGTGCTTACTACAGCCGCTGCTGCTGCTCTCTCTCTACCAGCTTAGTTCTTGGTTAATATTCTTTTTGGGTAAGTCCATTATTCTGGTCATAGGTGAGTCACCCACAATAGTCTTCAAGTTTAGTAACAAGGCAAATTGCTTGTCTTGCCCTGTTATATTAAGTAAGAGTAAAACAAATGAGTGGACGAGAATATTGATGAGTTCCAAAATTTTTAATAGCAGATGAGAGATAACCCTGTACTGTGAGTCGTACAAAGAGAAGAAAACAGTTGCGGACGTTAGAGCAGGAATTAAGCATCCAACTTGAAGCTTCGAGGACCAGTTGGTCTAGAAGGAATGAATAAATGATAAAGGAATGATCTTCCAAGGAAAACAATGGTCCAAAAATTGGATGCGCTCTCCTCATGTTGATGTTGGTCTGTTCTGCTGCTAGAATGAGTGAGGAAGAGCATCAGAGAGCGTTTTGTGCGGCCTTTTATACTACCCAGGAAAGTCATCCGAGTGGAATGGCTTAAATCATCCTCATTGGACGAAAATATAAATCGAAACTTCAACGGCCAAAATAATTCCCGCGCTAAATAATAAATTTGAAATTATTTCTTTCTGCTACACAAGTATTGCTATGTATCACTAACGATTCAATTAAACCTCAGTCATCTGTTTACACACAGTTAAATGTTAAAACAGCTCTATTTCAAACAATTCAGTTTAGCATGAATACACAGTTTAAATGTCAAGCAGTTCTATTTGACCCATAGATAGGACTCTTATCTGGTGCGAGCACTCCGAGCCAGAGTGTACTTGGGAGCAACAGCAGTGAAAGGGTACTCTGCATTCCCCAAAGATCAAACATTTCTGGAGACTCACCATCAGGTTGTTTAGTGTCATATATAGGGCACTCGTTGGGAGAGTCTTACCTCTCTGCAAAGATGCAGCCGATGTACTTTGCAATCCCAGCCGACAGGGCCAAGATGCAAAAAGAGGTCGAGAATAGGTTTTTGAGACTGTCGTGTGACACCCTAACGGACATGCCAATTTTCTAAGGGAGATAATTATTTACTGTATCCCTACAAGTATATGGGAGGAGCAGCTAAAAAAGGTTAAGAAATGCTGCACCGGTCAATGATTGATTTAAATATAAGTAAAAAGTAAAGTTGCAGACCATAGTCGAGGGTTTGGATAAATACCTACACACTTTTTTTTAAGTTTTAAGAAAATTTGGCTTCATGGGTTTTTAATTTTTCTTCCAAGAGAGAGGGTGGCTATGCATGTGATAAATTTGCTCATAAATTAATATCAAATAAATAAATGAATTTGTAATAGTAATTCATTTTATCTTTCTTTCTTTTTTTTTTTTAAATCAAAGCTTAATGGGATAGAAACTTCACAAAAATCCAAAACGAGACTACGAGTGTATCACAGTACATAGGATAGCTGAATCAAGAAAATAAAAGATGTAAGGAAAGTATTTATTTTTGTTATTTCCAGAAAAAAAAAAGCAACAAAATAAAAATAGTAAAGTCAGCAAACGCAACAACCTTGTCATTCGTCCTCTAAGTTAAGGACAGGTTCTTCCTTCTGGCTTTGTTTAACTAAGTATTGTCATTATCAGGCCAAGATTGTATTTAAAAATACTTTAGATCTTTTTAACAACCGATTCTGGTTCAAGCTGGAGTATAGGAAGCTAAACATTTCGTAAGCTTTTTCACAACACCCACTCTACTTTCTAATACTCGTAAAATCTACACTTGTACAATATGAAAAAAATCCCTGTTTTTTTATTCGTGAGGTAACTCTTTTGGCTATACACCGCCTTACAATTTGTCCTGTTCAGTAGAGAATTTTAAAATGGCTGCGGTCAGGATAGGACATCTTCTCAAGGTTTGTATTTGTTTCTTTCATACTATAAGTATTTTTATTTTTCTGGTTGTATTATTTTGTGAAACAATTCCAACTCCCATATTTATCAATGTCAATTTGATTTCTTTATTTTAACAGATCTCGACGACTAATAACTTTTTTCGAAGATGTTTCAGTGCCACTTCAGTGAAAGCCACACAAAAAGTAAGTTCCGTAGAAACCTTTCTACCCCTCATTTTTTTTTCTCCTTCGTAAAACGTGTTTATTTTTATCAGTTCAGTAATAAACAAACCGGTTTAATGTATTTCAGATTTAATTTTTTTCCTACTCTTTTCTCACTCTTTCTTTCTTTTCTTGTTGGTTTAAAAAAATTATTACATGTGATCAGATTAATCTCACTTTCTGAAATTATTTTTAAAATACCGATAGACTTTCTTTGAGTGATAGATTCTTTAAATAATTTATTTTTTATACTAAAAATTTTTCATCTGTAAAACTTGGATTTTATAAACCTAAATTATTTTCATAAGAGAAAACTAAAAAAAAGTCAGAAAAAAAATCTTAATTTTGTTTTTATGTTCGAATTTGTACAATTGTATGTATTGTGAGTGAATGAATGAAAAAAATTATCAGGATTAATAAAAATTTTATTTTGTTCTAATTTTCCGTTAAGTTTTAGAAGTATTTATATATCGGATAATAATCAATTAAGATTCGTTTATTTATTTACTAGAATATCTAAGATAATAAACATAATTTTTTTTTTCATTTTGATTTCAATACAATATACACGAGTTTTATTCATTTTTTAAATTAACTTAACATAATACTTGAAATTTTTAGCTTAAACAAGCTGTTGCAAAACCATTTTGTATCACTTGATACATTTAAGAGAAATTATCAAAACTACATGATTTAAAAATATATATATATATATATTTTCTTAACATCTATTTTCACTTAATTTTCATTTGATTTTTTTAAATTCTTATTTTTAAATCTTAGACTTTAATCACAATCATTCAATAAAAAATCATATAAGTTCTTATTTAGTTGACTATATTTTTATTTGATAATTTTGTCAAATTAATTTTTTTACGTTGAAATCTCAGATGACCATCACCTTTATACGAGGATGGATCAATAAGTCTATAACGTGATTTTTAGTTACTAGCTGACATTTTCACTAAAACAACTATTTATGTAATTGATATTTACTACAGAATTAAGTGCATTGACAAGAAATGACGTTAAATTATTTTTTGTCTGATAAGTGCTTTATTCAAATTAATCATTAGACTGTAGACTTAATATATGCCTGTATCAGGTGTAACTTGCCATATATTATTCAGCAACATTTGATTAAATGTTTTTATATCCAGGTACTTGGAAAGGAAAAAACAATCTTTAAATTCTTTCATGGTATGTTGCTACGTAATATAAATTTCGGTCTTTTATGTTAATCTAATTAAAATTTTAGCACTAATAATCATATGACCGTTCTGTTCAACTTTGAAGTCCTGAAATATTTTTTAGTTTTCATCTATTTATAAATAACGACAATGCGGACATTAATTATTTTATTTCTTTTTTTTTTTAATTTTTTCCGACTTGTGACTTAAGATTTTTTTTTTTACCTTATCTCAATATAAAATCTACTTATGATGAATTGACTGTAGACAAATCAAGTTTTCGATAATCTAAAAAAAAGCAACCAATCTCCAATTGCTCTATCACTTTTAACCTCTAAAAACACCGCCTGATTCACCCTGACAAGTGCGCTACAAATGTTTTGAATTTTCGTAAAATCCATATTTTTGTTCTACTTGAACGAGACCCCATTAACTATATGTAATTCTTGGATCGGTCTAGATTATAAATTGTCCTGGTTAATTTTTTATTTTTCCAAAGCATTATTACTACATCAGGTGGGGTAACTTTCTCATTCGGTTTGTTGATTAAATGTAGTTGTTGTTGTTATATTCACATGGAAAAGCGTGTCTTTTCTAGTTTGTTATAAAAAACGAAGGTCATATAGATATTCTTACTATTTTGGTCATCTAAACTGCAATTTAAACATTCGAAATAATAAAACTATTAAGAATCGTCTTCCACCTTCCTCCATGCCTACTTGCTTATATCCTTGAATGATTTTGAATGACATCCGAATGTGAAATGGTTTGGTAGTTGAAGTGTTGGAAGGTCAAGGCTACTTGTGGGAAAATATTTAGATCTTAGATTCTAACGAATTTCTATTTATTTATTTTATTTTATTATGTTTGAAATTAGATCTTCTTTTTCTTTATTTTTTCCTCTTTTCCTTTTTCTTGTGAAGTAGTTTTTGAAATACTTATGGCATTTTCAGTTGTACATTGTATAAAATGTGTGGGAAGAAACAAGGAAGGGCCATTTTTATTTTCTCCCTCGTCATATTTCACTCCACCAATAAAGAAACAGTTTTTTTCATGAATATTATTTCGTATAAAAAATTGTTCGTACCTTAAATATTTACCTTATGTCACATTTAACTCTTTTTGTTTTTATTAATGTGTAGAATAAAAGTGAAAGTTAACCGGGCGGGAAGATTTTTTTGTTTTCTTTTTTTTTTTTCCTCTCCTAAATTACAGGTTTCAAATTTATTTCATTTTAAAGGTTAAAATTGCGTTACAACTTGTTGTTTATAACAAGTGTTAAACACACAATTGATATATATATATATATTAATAATTTTAATCTAATTTTTAATATTTAATTTAGATAATCCAAATTTATGTAATAAAAAAATAAAATGGATGAAAAAAAAAAAATTAAATGATTTGTAGTCCCTATTTTTAGTATATTTCAAATCTTATTGTTGGCTTATTCAGTTTTGCATTTTTTTTTTTAAATTTACTTTAATTACTTATAGATGATTCGCCCACTTTTTTTTCCTTTTTACTTGACTTCATATTGCAAATCCACCAAATACTCTAAGTAATTAAATTCATTGTTGAAATTAAGTTAATTTTCAAAATTTCTTCGAATGAAAATGAACAGTAAAACTTGATTTTAATTGTTTGTTTTTGCTTAGTTTTAACTTCGTTATATCTAACGTTTGGTCGATGTGGTTTTAATTTTTTTTTAATATTTAATTCTTCAGAAATCGTTAGTGGGGTGGGAGAGTTTCTGTGGCGTCGTAGCTAACGTGCTGAACTGCGACGTTGTAGTGAGTGAGTTCGAACTCTTCGTCCTATTACGTCCACTTTCGGACTCCTACTGTTAGGGAAATATAGGAACCTCCTTATCGCACCTCCCCCTCCCAGCTGTTCTTCTACAAGGATGGCTTTATTATTAGATAACCCACGAAGGTTGATATGGCACTAAAAACAAACAAACCTTAGTGACTGATTATTTTAGCGTATTTATATTGTAATATCATGTCTTAACACTAAAATGCTTGATAAATTCGGTCTTGTTCAAAAAGTAAGGAAATGTAAGAATCAGGGTATTGAGATACCACATTTCTATTTTCAGATTTCTGTAAATCTAATTTCAATAACTGGAGAATTGGGATTATAATCTTTGGTGCTAAGTTGGTGTAGACTGAATTACTTCCCCTTATTTTAACCTAGCTGCATATGAGAAAAATATAATTTCACAAGTTTCTTTTAAACTTTCAGAGAGGAAAAAAAAAGTAATTCCCTTCTTGGTTAAGCCAAGAACTTTTCTGCACTCAGTATAATAGTACATATTTACTCATCCACTCCGTGACAAGCAGGATGAGACACAAGGTCAAGTTTTAAGCAGAATAAAGCTGGTTTTCCTTTTCATAGACTGGTTGCCTAAGAATAATCTTCCCTACTATTTACCCATAGCTGAAGAGAGAACTGATTGATTTATGTCTTTACCAAGGACATTAACACAAAGTGAACTCAAACTGCCTCGTCCAGGATTTGAACTCTGATCACCAATTTCATTTCGTATGATGGTAGCCATTATGCTAAATATGTCTAACCCAGTATAAGAGTTACATCTCATCTAATAAGATGGGAAGACTTTTCTCAAATTCTGGAAATCAAATATAATATCCTCATACATATATATTACTTTTACTTACATATATATTGTGCAATGAGTGAATTGTTGTCTAAATTATGCAAAAATAAAAATGTAGACGTCTTGGTTTATCAGATATATTAACCAAAATCATTTAGGAGGTGCCCGTGGTGTAATGGTTATCGTCGTAGGAAACGAACATGGCGACACGAGTTCAAATCCTGGACGAGACTGATTGCATTTCACATAGCACTAATACTCTTGGGAAAGGTATGAATCCAACCAGCTATAGGTAAATAGTAGGGCAGACTAGGTTCTTCAGCCTTGGTGAGGCAACTAGTCTTGAAGAAGGAAAACTCTGAATCCAAACCTGTTAAACTCCACTTAAAAATTGACCTTGTGTCATATCCTGCCTGAGCGGAGGGTTGGTAAATATGATTAACCAAAATTATATTAAAATATCTTAAAATACTATTATTAAATTGATTCAAAGAAATCACCATTGGCTTCAATCACGACCCCTAGACTACTTCGGAATCTCTTGCAAGCCTTTTCTGATGGTCTCCATGTTTAAATTAGTAAATGCTGTTGTTATCTTTGCCTTCAGGTCATCTCTGGTGTTGCACAAGGTTTTGTTGATTTCTCACTCAACTGTTCCCCACACATAAGAATCAAGGGGATTACAATCTGAGGAGTTGAGAGAGCAGATATTAGGAGTGATGTGATCACAGAAATGTTCTCCCAGACAAGACTGGGTTCTCCTGCTTGTTTGGCATGATACATAGTTCTGTTGACAGGTGCAGGGTCTTCCAGTAGCCACCCTCTTAATCCAAATCAGCATTCCCTTCTCCAGGCACTTGATGTAGGCCTCCATTGTTGAGTCTGAGGCCATGTGGGAAGATTGATGGAGGCATAACATCATCATCACTAAGACCACTCCAAACACCATGATGTGGACTGGCTGTTTTGGTTTTCATCACTATCAATACCTCTTATGGAGACAATGGTTGTTCTAGGAGTTTACCATCTGATCCTGGCAATAATTTTTCTCATCTGAGAGAAAAAAAAATATATATATACTCTATAGGAGGGGATGTTTAAGTTCGTTGAAAAGCTTTGCAATGCGGTCTTTTCTCTTGTCCTTCATGGCCTGTGATGAAAATTAACTCTTCCTCATGTTGTATGAGAAATACAGAATGTCTGATAAGATAATCAGACATTGTCACATCCCTGGCTATGGGCCCGGTTGATTTGCAGGGATCATTGTTAGTCATGACTTGGATTTCACCTACAAATTCAGGAGTTCTTCTTGGAACAATCAGTGAGATTTCCAAGTTGCTGTACCTTCATAATCACCATTGGACTCCTCCAACTCTTTTTGAATCTTCTTAACTGTCATCAGATTGAGACCCAAATGCTGAAATCTTCATATTAGAGCTTTCAGCGTGGATGCCATGCAGTACAGCATGCCATTTCTAAATTTTTGGGAGTGAATTGCATCCTGATGCTGCTTTTCTCAGACAATGGCCAACTTATACAAGTTTGCTGTACAGTAGACAAAACTTGAAACAAAGCAAGTACTTGTACACAATAATTTAAAATGGTGACAAATTCACTCATCACAACCTATATGTATATATATATATATATATATATATAGCGCCAAAAACGTCTATGTAAAAAAAGGTATATGAAAGAAAAAATTCCTTCACTTACGCTGATGGTCTGGTGTAAGATATACGACTGACCTAAAGTCAATTGGGTTTTGATCTTGGCTTGAAGCATCTCACAGGTCAAGCAACACTGAAGAGTTGTGATACAATGAAACAGTCTGTCTGTGGATAACTATATATATATATATATATACACACACACACACACTGAATTATGTGTTATATAAATTATGACTTGGATATATGACTTCTCATTGGACTGATAGTTAAAATTTACAAAAACAATTGTATATATGATAAAAGGATTCTTTTTTTGAAATTCTTAAAAGTTAAAATACATCTGCTTGAAAAATGCTGGCGAATGAATCTGACAGAATGATTGAAATGAAATTATTCTAAATAGTTCGTCCAGTAATGGTGTTAATACTTAATCTTCCACAATTGTGGCACAGCATTTCCAACTTGGCAGTCAGGATAGAAATAGTTCTTTTCTTGGTTTATAGAAACGGTAAATTATGGGCATGAGTCCATATCTTCCTGCAGTCTCTCAAAATGTTTTTACTGGGGATCGCATGCTTCCTCTCCCTATGAGTTGAGCACTCTAGAGGGGAATTTGCCAGCTACTGCTTAAGCTGAAATGCAATAGCTCTTCTCAAGAATTGAACACTCCCGGTAGCTGATAATATACATGTAAAAAAAAAATTATACATGAAAAATTCCTCCACTAATGCAGAGAATGGCAGTGCCTCTGGGATAAGATATCCAATTCACGTAAAATCAGCTCGGTTTCAATCCCAGCTTGAAGCCTCTCCCGTATCTAGCCACACTGAAGAGTTGTGATACAATGAAACTGTCTATCTGTGGATGACTAATATATATATATATACAAATAGTTGAAAACAATGAAAAAATAGATCATCATCAGAAGAAAAGTTTTTTTTTTTTGTTTTTTTTTTATTATTATAGAAATAGTTTAAGAGTTGATGACTACAAAAGAGGTGATGAAAAATAAATGGTAACATCGCATATTCATTCTTTACCTGAAAATTCCTTTTTGGTATTCAAATGTTTCCAGCTGACCATTATATGATCTCTGCTGTTGTAGTCACCTCGTAGTGAGCTTTTGCCTTGGAAGATGGTTATTAATCATTGGCTGGGTGTGTTTTTAAATCATACTGTTTCTATCTGATATCTAACTTGGGTATTTTTTTTTCTTATTTGTGTCAACCCATGGTGTTTTGATGATAGTTTAGTTTAATGTTAAAACCATATCGGGTCAGTGTTTGGAGGCGTTTTATCCATTAATCTTTGTGTGTTTTGATTATTCTCATGATACATCCAAACATTTTGGGGCTTTTGTTTTTTATCAAGGTGAACTTTGCATTTTTTTAAATTGTATTTGTTTGAGTGCTAATATTGTTCTTCAGATATTTGTTTGTTGTAATCAGAAATTTGATTCTGTGTCTGAAGTTATTCCAAGTAAAATGGTCATTCTAACTTTCCAATCTATTTCTTTTGTCAGTATATATATATATATATATATATATATATATATATATATATATATATATATGTGTGTGTGTGTGTGTGTGTGTGTGTGTATAATATATCTATCTATCTATATATATATATATATATATATAGAGAGAGAGAGAGAGAATTTGATAACAAGATATTCCTAGCAGGAGAGATGGTTTATTAGGACTGAAACGCTATAGTGTCGATTTTGTTTCTCAATAAATCTCTCTTCTGCTTGGATTAATTTGTTATCAAAAATTTCTCTATATTGTCTGATTTTACTCCATTATTTACTTCCACTCATATATATATATATATATCAAAGGTCTAAAATATTAATAAATCTAATATGAAAACTGTACTTGATAGATTTTAAAACTGTTTTCATTTAAACAACACTTTTGTATATTTGAATTCATAAATTTTGTCCCATGGTATAGTTGCTAATGTGCTGGAGCACGATATTGTTGTAAGCAAGTTTGAATTGTTCACTTTCAGACATATCCTTGGGGAAAAATATGAATTTGTTATTCCTCCTGTCAGCTATGGATTAAATAGTACCATTACTAGTCTACAAGGATGGATTTATCATTAAATAACTCAAAGAGGTTGATATGCCATCAAAGAAACCAACTAAAGTGCATTCAGTTCTGGAGAATACTGCTTCATTGCCATTACTCCCAGATCCACTCTTCCCTAGAGTGGTAGTACCTGTTAGGGCTCCATCTGTAGGTCAGATAGATCTGTTTAAAAGTTATTTGAAAGGGACACTTGAAATCATATAACTGTGCAAATTATTTGTATATGGGTTTCATCCATTGATCAAATAGAACTATTTGGAACTATATTACAGTAAATCTTTTATATTAAGAATAGTTACTTAAAGTTATTAATTTTTTTACAAAGGATTATTTGAAAAAATACAATTGCTTGTAGAAAAGACTGACTTCAGGACTGAATAACTCTACAAGAGTTGACATGGAATAAAACCAACAAACCCCTTGTCATGACAATTTCACATTACTGAGACTCCATTTCATGTCCACACACACACACACACACATATATATATATATAATTATTCAGTCCAGTTAAACCGGAGTTAAGAATAATTCCGTCAGGAGAAAAAAAACATTCAACTATGAACATTTAAATTTTCCTGGTAAAGAGCTCAATGTAACTGACATCACAGAGCAATAATTCTCTTAAGAAAAACAAAAGCCGAAATATCCTAATGTGACCGGTTTTTGTTTTTCTTAAAGGAAAGGTATCATCATCATATCGTGCTGGCAGCACGGATATCCCTGACCCTCTCTCGCCACTCCTCCCTATCGTTCATCGCCCTAGGTAGGTCTTCAGGACAACAACCTGTATCCTCACATAGCTGCTGAATGTACGTTCGTGCTGGTCGTCCTGCTCTTGCGCGGCCATGTGTGGGGATCCATAAGAGTACATCTCTTATGAGTTCATCTCTGCTTCTCCAGCAATGTCCTGCATGTCTGGTTCGCCTAACTTGAATAGTTTTCGTGATAGGGGGCAGGTGGCCGTACAGTTGGTGTCTTGTGGGGTGTTGCTGCCAGGACTTGTTCAGGATTGCACGCAGCATTCTTGTGTAATTGCCATCTAGTTTCTTCTCCAGCTGTTTTGTTAGCGTCCATGTAGTGCATCCATATAGCAGTATCGATGTGACCGCTGCCTTGAAGAAACTGCGTTTCATTTTATCGGATAGGTCTGATTTCCATATAGTCGATAGCCTATTGATAGCTGTCCATGCTTTCGTTAACCTCGTTTCGATGTCCTTTTCGGTTGATTCGACGCTGCTTCCTAGGTACGTGAATTTGTCTACTAGTTTAAGAGGGGTTCCTTTTAGAGTGGAGATGTCCCCCGTTTGGTTATAGCACATATATTCCGTTTTGTGTGCATTAACATGGAGGCCTATGCTTGCTGCTGCTCGTTCCAAACTATGCAGAAGAGTTTCGGCTTGGTCAGGTGTATTTGCCAGTATCGCTATGTCATCGGCGTAGTCGGCGTCGGTAATTGTTGTTGCGGGGTATCTTCTGCTTCTTTTCTTCGTCAGTTCGAAGCCATTCTCTTTGATTTTGTCAATCGATGTTCTAAGTACGTAGTCTAGACAAATGATAAAGAGATATGGAGCCAGCGTGTCCCCTTGTAGTACTCCTGCTACAATGTCGAAGTATTCTGTGTCTCCATCTGGTGATCGTACTTTTACTTTAGGGTTTCTATAGAGAATCGTTATTGCCGCTACGGTTTCTTTAGGTATGCCGTACGCTAGTAGGATTTGTTCCATCTTTCCTCTGTGAATGGAGTCGAAAGCCTTGGTAAAGTCGACAAATATTAATGTCGCTTGTAGGTTCTTTGCCCGTACACCTTCAAGGATTCTGCGGATGGTTAATATTTGTGAGGTCGTGGATCTATTTCTTCGGAAGCCATTTTGGTTTTTTCTAAGTATGTTGTCGATTTTGGGTTCTATTCGGTTTCGCAGTAGGGCATTGTAGATTTTGGCAGCTATGGATGTAAGTGTTATGCCTCGGTAGTTTTTGGCTAATCCGAGGTCCCCCTTTTTAGGGAAGGGGAGTATGCATCCCTTCGTCCATCTATCTATCGGATTTTGATTGTATACTGCGTTGCAGTGTTGGAGCAGTATGTCGTCGAATTGTCTGGTCTTCCATACTTCCGGGGGGAATTTCGTCCAGCCCTGCAGCTTTCCTATTTTTAATTTTTCTGAGAACCGAGTCGAGTTCTTCTTGTGTGAACGGTCCAAGTTTAATGTCTAATTGTTTGCTAATTATTCTGGTGATTGGTTCATGTGTTATTTTTGGTGGGTTTCCAAGTAAGTTTTCGAAGTGCTGTTTCCACAGTTTTATTCTTTCTTGTTGGTTTGCTGCTTTAAGTTTTGCTTTGGCTGTGTTCTTTCTTCTACTCACTTCGTTTATTGTTTGCCAGGCAATTCTAGATTGTCTATCTTCCACCGAGTCTCTAATCTTATCTATCTGATTTTGAATGTATTCTGTCTGTTCCTTTATATATATGCCTGCTAATTGATATTGTGCCGTTTTTAGTTTTAAGGCATTTGTGTTTGTTGGGTTTTTTCGATAGTTTTTGGAGGCTGTTTTCACTAGTGCACGTTTTTCTCTCACCGCTAAAGTTTCCCATGGGACTCTATATTTAGTTTTAATTTTTGTTGGAATGTATTTTGCTGCTGCCTCGAGGTGTGCATTGACGAAATTTTTGTATTCGTCGTTTGGTGTACTTTTTTCCGTCTTTTCTTGTAGTGTTTCGAATCTGTTTCTTAATTCTAATATGTATTTATCTCTTACATCTTTGTTGTTTAATAGGGCCAGTCATAGTGTTTGGTGGTCGCTGTTCGTTTGTCGTTTTTTCATAGGCATAACCGTATTTTCGCTGTGACTATTCGGTGATCGGTGGACACACCCTCAAAAGAGGAGTATGCCTCGCAATTCAATGCACTATTCTTCCATTTCTTGTTTATAAGGACGTAGTCTATCTGAGCTTTAGTATTGTTTGCGTACGTGTATGTCCATAGTTTGCCCTCTCTTTTTTGGTAGTTTGTATTGAGGCATGCTAATCTATTTTCTATCATGAAATCTGTTAGATGTTGCCCATTTCTATTTGACGTGTTGTGGAGGCTGTATTTGTTGTTTCCGTTTTTCCCGATTTGTGCATTCATGTCTCCGCCAATGACTAGCATGTTGTGTTTCGGGATGCTACGCACTAATGAGGATAACTCATCGTAGAAGGTGACTATTTCATTTTCTTCACTAACATTGGTGGGGCTGTAGCATGAGATGATTGTTGCTCTGGGGTTTCCGTTAAATGTAGCTGCCATCATTCTAGGCTGTATTTTCTCAACGCTATTAAGCGTTTTTAGTGCTCTAGGTCCTATAAGCAATCCTACCCCTCCTACTGCGGCGTTGACAGAGTTTTTCCATGCGGATACAGTGGCGAGCGACCATCCATTGCCAGTTTCGTGATATTTGATATCTTCTGTGTGCGTGTATCTGTGTTCTTGTATGCATATTATGTCTATTTTATGTTCTTCGGCCGATGCGATTAGCTCTGGGAGTTGTCCTATTCTATTTAAGGTTCTTACGTTAAATGTGGCTATTTGTAGTGTTTGCTTGCATTTTAGTAGTTTTGATTGTTTGAGCTCTGTAGCTGATTTTTCGAACACCGAGGCCAGGGCTCCAACCTCAGCAGGACGCGCCCCTTTTTTACCCGCGCGAAGAGCGATGCGGTTTGTGTAAGTGGTTTGAGTGTGGGTCATGGTTATCTTTCGATGGCTGTTTTATTCTCTTCTATAGAAGCCACTCTTATAGAGGAGCAGCAGTATTTCCCCGATCGAACTGGCGATCCTGAGCGAAAAGTCGTCAAACTCACGTCCAGGACCCATTTGGGTATTGAGTTTGGTCGTCCATGGGTTTATTCAAATACCTTTACGTACATCATGCTGCTTCCCATGTGTACATAATAATAGTAATATAAAATTTAAAAAAAAAAGGGGGGGGGTAAATTTGTTTTAAGTTTTAACTTAGTTAAAGTCCAACATTAAGGTACTTTCGTATGACTTTCACTAGTACTGACTTATACTTTTTTGGCTGTATTGGGACTCTTCCTGGGTTTTTCATTTTTTTTTTTTTTTTTCCTACAGTTGGGGACCTACCAGGCTTCAGGAATTATAGAGCTTTTTTTTTTTTTTTTTTTTCCTTTTTCTTAGGTGGCATTAGGCGTTCTAGGCTTTTTCTTCTAAACTACTGTTAGGGCTTTCTTTACGAATTTTTAAATTATTCGATAGAAGATATTCAAAAACATTCTGCCTTGTTCGCTGACATGTGGATAGGCTTAATATCAAATTGGCTTTATAGTAGAGTAAGCGTGCCTTTACATTTAAAACGCATAGTTTAAGCATTATTTCACAAACAAAATACAGCATAACATTTTGTAAAATTCAGCATTTTAAATTGGACTTAAAGACATACTGACCAATATTGACATGTTTCTTCCACTTGGCTCCTGAGTTCAAATGCTTCTTCTTCGTTTGGACTTTTATTTACTACTGATATTTTAGGTAGCTTTGGGGGCGGTCTACTGGGGTGGAGGGGAGAATTCGTTTTTGTTTTTTTTTGGGTTTTTTTTTTTTTTTTTTTTTTTTTCCTTTTTCCCTTTCGGGGGGCGGGCTGTGGTAGCATTCTAGGCTTTTTCTTCTAAACTACTGTTAGGGCTTTCTTTACGAATTTTTAAATTATTCGATAGAAGATATTCAAAAACATTCTGCCTTGTTCGCTGACATGTGGATAGTAAGGAAAGGTATATATATATATATATATATAAGATTTTATATATTTAATATCATGGAAGTTTGTCTGCAACCTTAGGTTTCATGAAGTTTTACAAACAACAATCATCAGGCATATAACAAAAGAAAATGAAGAAATCGAAAAATACTGTCAAAAACTGTTAGAATTGTGTACAAATCTTTGTGTGCTTGTGGGTTATAGTTGTGTATTATTGTGTGTGGACATATAAGTGGTGTTTAGTATATGTGTGTGTGAAGATACGCAGCGTAGTAAACTTGAGGTTGTCTTCCAGATAGATGAACACTGTTATGTTGCAAGGTTTGCTACAGGATGGCCGAGGAAAAAAATTTTTTTTATTATTATCTAATAACTGTATCACAGATATTGAGCACTCTCCAAATTATATTGCACTTGGTTCGCCACAAACCCACAAAGTGAATTAGTGACAACAAACACTGTTACAATATATATATATATATATATATATATATATATATATATATATAGTATGTGTGTGTTGTCTTTTTTCCCATTACTTGTAGAAGAGCAATGAAATTCATATTGAAGTCCCCGTGGTGTAATGGCTAAAGGGTTGGACTGTCAGATCATAATATGCTTGTTTAAACTCCAATTGTGCTATTATCTTCACTTTCAGATTAATTCCCTTGGGAAAGGCATGAACCACCTTTTCTTCCTCTAATGGGTTAAATAGTACCACTACTGTTCTTCTACAAGGATAGCTTTGGCATTAAATAACACATGAAGATTGATATGTTATTTAAAACAAAGAAACTAAAATTTATATTCTAATTGTCCTTTTTTTAATTCTCAGTTGCTGTTGACAACAGATGTTGCCAAAATATTCAATAAGCATTTTCTATAAATTCTCTTAAGCATAGATTTTTGTTTTAAAGAAAAACTGAACACTTTAGAGCTGTCATATTGAGTGACCCAAAAAAAGTTAGCTTCATTTATAAGGTCAGAGACTGTTTTTTTATGGACGGTATGATGTAACCCAGTACAACCTGTTACTTAAAGAGGAGGTGGGCTCTGCTATATAACTCCCCCTGCCCCGCAACATTGATACCATGGATAGAAATACATAGCATGACATAATAGGTTATTCGAGCTATGACCAAATTTCCATGAAAACTTTTCAGCTGAAAAAAACTTTAAATGCTCACCAATTGCTGAATCCATTGCTTGAGAATGCCCAGATGTTAATCGGCCTGACAAAAGAGATTTGGGTATATGCTGCCTAACCCTCACTTTGAGACATTGACAAGTCATACCTATATATGTCGAATTGCATCGACAAACTAATTTATAAATTAAATTACTTTGTTTAAAGATGGGCAGCTTGTCCTTGTTCGTAGAATTAAAGGCCGGCCTCGAAGTGAATATTGGTCTTAGGTTAACAGCATGATAGCAACGATACACAGAAGAGGCAATCTTATTCACAAAAGGCTTGGTAGCAGAACCAACCCAGGGAAGTCTGAAGTATACAGGACATTTCGGAGGACCGAAAACTTTGTTCATATCCTTGAATTTTGTCACCGCATACTTGATATTATTGTCAATGACATCCTCTGGGTACCCATTATCTATGAAGATATCCTTGATAGCTTTAAGTTCATTCTCAATCTTGCACTCACTACGAATGTTGAGAGCTCTATAAGAAAGACATGTAATTAGATTAAGCTTCCTAGATTTTGGGGCAAAAGAATGCCAATCCAAGTATAGCCCGGTAAATGTGGGTTTCCTATAAACGGATGTGAGGAAAGAAGAATCACCTCTTTTGACTGACACATCCAAGAATGGTAACTGACCATTACTTTCCTCCTCCATAGTAAATGATAGGGAAGAGTGTAGCTGATTCAATGTGTCAAAAAATTTCAAGGCATCGCTACGAGATTTGAAGGAAACAAAAGTATCATCAACATACCACAGATAGGTAAAGGGCTTAGGAAACTTATCAAACAGACGTCTTTCATGGAACCCAATAAAAATCTTTGCCAGAATGGGGCCCAGAGGGGATCCCATACTAACACCATCAATTTGGCGCGAAACTTAGTCTCATTAAAACTGAACAACACCGACTTTGTGGCAATACCCATCAATTCAATAAAAACATCCTCAGGAAAAGGAAGAGAGGCAACAGTTGGTTCACAGAGACCGCGAATGTATGGATTACCAAAAATTCATAAGCCCGGTATTCCTCTGCGGCCTATTCTTTCCATGTGCCATTCAGCCCAACATTCTTTGGCTAAATGGTTGGTGGATGTCCTTAACCCTGTTCTTGAAATCTATCCTGTGTGTTGTGTTAAGGACTCTTTTACATTCTCTTCCATTATTCGTCGACTGCCCGTTTGTATGGAGTCCCAATTCTTGGTCTCTTTTGATGTCATCTCTCTTTTTACTAATATCCCTTTTAGATGAGACAATATCCATATGCGCCGACCTTTTGTAGTGTGGCCCATGGATTCGGCAATTGGTGAGCATTTGCTCACTATAAATAGTTGCAGAACTTGTTATGAAGATGATTGTTTTTCAGTACTGCATAGAGCTAGAAATAAATCCCATCTTAAATTTCTAGAGGTGATTTATATTTCTATAAATCGCCCCTCTCTGTGCACAGGCAGTTAAACAATCATATTCTTAATATATCTGGGGAACTCCTGGATACAGGGGTTACTTAGTGTGTGTGTTTTTTCCCCCCCTCTATCTGGCCATCCTTATTATATATATATATATATATATATATAATATATATATATACCCCATTTTTATTGAATTTCCGGTGTTTAATACTTGAAAAGAGCTGGACGAAAAGGTCCTTTGTTGTTTTATTGTTTTATTTAGTTCCCCAACTGTAATTACCAATGGTGTCTTTGTTTATTATAATATATAAATTTTGCTGTACCTACAATTTAATTAAATGTGTATATATATATATATATATATATATATAATGTGAACTATTTTGATATCCAAGTCCTGATGATGGTTACTGAAACCGAAACATTAACGTCGACTTTACATCATAATATATTCACCTATTTGGATTATGTTTTTTCTGCTACCTTTATATATATATAGAAAGTATGGCTCATTGGCCTTGTGAGTAGAGTATTCGCCACGGGTCCAGGAGACCTGGGTTCAATACCAGGTCACGTCATACTAAAGACGTTAAAAATGGTACTTGATACTGCCTTGCTTAACACTCAGCAATATAAGGTATGCATCAAGGATAAAGTGGAACAATCCAGGGACAGGAGTAGCCCCCTCCCCTACACCTCGGTGTAGTAACTATTAAAAAGAGAACCTTCTGGTCACCCTGGACTATGGTCATCAGCTTTACTTATGAGTGATGTAATAGTTATCATGGTAAGGAATTGGACTTGACAAGCCAAGTTTAAATCCTGGGCAAGTGTGTTTGTTTCACTCTGTGCTAATACCCTTCCGAAAAGGCATGAACTCTTCTCTTTTCCCTCTAACTATGAGCAAATAGTTGGGCAGATTGGGCTCTTTTGCCTTGGTTAGGCAGTCTAGGAGGAGGAAAAACTTGTTCAGGATACTGTGCCACACTAATGCACCTTTCTCCTGTTATCAGTTAATCCAAAAAGTGGAGCTGATTCTATACGGACTTTTGCCACTTTAAACTAATTACTTTTATAGTCCATCTCTATAACTGAACTGTTCGGCACTTGTACACCAAGATCATATATATATATATATATATATATATATATATATATATATATATATAGTGATGTTGTGGATATTTGTGTTAACAATCGAATAAAACACTGATGTACAAATTTGATAAATTTTATTTCTTTAACTTGAGTGAAAAGATTGGTGAAAAACAGAAGTACAAAGTCTTTTCTTGTGAGAAAAGATAATATTAGTCAGAGCATAAATATCTTCCAATATTTACATTAAAAGAAAGGAAAGTTCATTAAATGTAACTGTTTGCATTGTCTTAATCTAGTTAATATATTTTGTGTGAATATGTCACTATGTTGGGGAGAAAGTATACTTACGTACTGATATGTTATTGGATGCAGTTAAAAAGTTAGCTGAAGACGACTCAAATGGTAGTACAAGCATGTCTAAATAAACAATATTTTTATTTAATTTAGAATAATTAAGCAGTGTTGAAAAAAATAAAAACTTGAAGGAGCAGAATGTTAGATTGTTACTCAAAAGAAATAAAGTTGAAAGTTTTGAGTTGATTTACAGAATGAATCTATAAATCTACTGAAAATTCATTTGTTTTATCACTTATTTATTTGAGGTAGGCTTGAAATTAGTTTTAAAAAAAATTAAAAGTTGATTTTTCTATGATTCTAATTGGTTAAAAAATTCATTTTTAATAATTGAGGAAGGAAAAGATTTCTCTGATTATTTGGGGTTTTAAGCCTTTAAATTTTGCATGGCAAGTCAAATATTGTTGTCTGATATTTCAAAGAAATTTTTTAAGAAAGGCATTTTAAGTACCAATTAGTCAATAAATGCAAAAACAGATAGAAAAATTATATCTTCTCAAGCTTATTTTTGTGCAAAAATCATTTATTATTTATCTTTTTAGTATGGAAATCCATATTGATTTTCTATGTGTACATATCACACATGTATGTACATTTAAAAGATAATTCCCTGAAATTTTTTTTTTTTTCTTACTCTAAGGCTTGGTCTCATATGAAGGCCTTACATTGAAAATGAAAAAGAAAAGGAATTAAAATAATACTCTTCTTGGAAACTTCTTTTATTTGCTAACTTATTTTTTACTCAAATCAAAGTTTTAATTTTTATGAACTGACATCTTGACATTTATGGTGCAATTTAATTTTCTTACTTTGATAATATTAACAAGTATTAGAAAGAAATATCTCCACTGATTGATGATGATTATGCCTGCTGCTGATAAATATAAAATTTTGACATCACTAAGAAAGCAAAATCCATACATTAATGAGAAATATTAAAGAAATAATCTACTTCTAAAGAATTTTAAGTTGTTAGCTGTTTTTCAGGTTCTGCATAAAATAGTCTCCCAAACAATCATTTATCCCTGCTTCAAATTTCTGTCTAAGAAAGGTCATTTTTTTTCCTTTCATCTTCAAGTGATTGTAGATAGCTTTTATAATTATTCTTAGTTTTGCTTTTGTTATTAAACTTGGTTTTCTTTTGAACTGACAACAACGTTGATCTAACCACTCACCTAAATAAAATTGATAATAGTAATTATATATAGGGGTGTGGGTGTGTGTGTGTGTGTGTGTGTGTAAAAAAAAATTAAATAAATAAATAAAAATAGATAAATAAATAAAATAAAATAAAATAAAGAATAATGTAAAAGTAGATAAACCAAAACACAGACAACAGATTCAATTGATATCTCATCTTTATTTCATCAAAGACTAAACAAGTCTTTGATGAAATAAACAAGTCTTTGATGAAATAATATGTTGGAATAATTTTTATTAAAAAAAAACCCCAAAACTAAGACATTTATTTCCCTATAACCCTTCCATACTTTTGGATTTTTTTTATTTAGATATTTTGTGCTGTGATTATGTTTTGATGAAATTTGATATACATAACACTAGCTGTAGCCTTTACTCTGTTGCTTACTTACTGCCCAGATGTTCAAAAATGTATGCTCCTTGGACACTCAGATTTGTATTTCTATCCTTCCCCTTTTTTGTCCAGTTAGCTTGGGCTATAGAATTCACTGACTGCTTCTATGCGAAGGGGTAAGTTTCCTGGATATGACACGAAACAATCTGATGGTGAGGTTCCAGTAATGCTGAAGCTTTGAGGAATGCGGAGTACCCCTTCATTGCCATTGGTCCCCGATCCACTCTGGCCCTGAATGGTAGCACCTGATAGGGCCCTATCTATGGGTTAAATAGAACTAACTGCATACTTATGCTAAACTGAATTGTTTGAATTAGAACTGTTTGACTAAACTAAATAGCTTGAAATAGAAATGTTTTTGACAATTAAACTGTGCGCTTATGCTAAACTGAATTGTTTAAAATGGAATTGTTTTGGACATTGAAACTGTACTTACACTAAACTGTATACTCATGTTAAACTGAACTATTTGAAATAGAACTATTTGCATAAAAATGGATTTGGCATTAAATAACCAGTAAAGGTTGATATGCCATAAAATCCAACCAACCTTCCCCCTTTTTTTCTTTTCCTTTTTTGTCTCTCCTTCTTTCAGCCCCTTCCCCTTTTTTATCTATTTCCTGTCATGTCTAACACAATGAAATGACCAACATTCTGACAAGTCTTAGATGAAATAAAGACACAATATTAATTGAATTTGTGGTCTGTCTTTGAGTTAATCCACTTTTCCAATTATTTTTTCACATCTTGTCAGATTTTTCTTTGCCCAGTCAGCTGGGGCTGTAGAATACACCGACTGCTTCTCTGCAGAGGGGTAAGACCCCCCCCCAACAAGTGTCCTGGATATGACACTAAACAATCTGATGGTGAGGTTCCAGCAATGCTGGAGCTTTGGGGAATGTGGAGAACCCCTTCATTGCCATCGCTCCCAGGTCCACTCTGGCCCCGGAGTGGTAGCACCTGATAAGGGTCCTATCTATGGGTTAAATAGAACAAAACCGTGCTTCTTTCACTATACTGATTTTTGCATTTAAACTGCGTATTTATGCTAAACTGAATTGTTTAAAATAGAACTGTTTTGACATTAAAACTGCGTACTAGTGCTGAACTGATTTGCTCGAAATAGAACTGTTTTTGACATCTAAACTGTGTACTTATACTGAACTGAATTATCTGAAATAAAACTGTCTGACATTTAAATCTGTGTATTGCCCAGTCAGCTGGGGCTGTAGAATACACTGACTGCACCTCTGCAGAGGGGTAACACCCCCCCTAACGAGTGTCCTGGATATGACACTAAACAATCTGATGGTGAAGTTCAAGCAGTACTGGAGCTTTGGGGAATGTGGAGTACCCCTTCATTGCCATTGCTCCTAGGTCCACTCTGACCCGGAGTGGTAGCACCTGATAGGGCCCTATTTTTGAGTTAAATAGAACTAACAGCATACTTATGCTAAAATGAATTGTTTGAGTAAACTGAATTGCTTGAAATAGAAATGTTTTTGTCAATTAAACCGTACTTACACTTAACTGAATTATTTCAAATAGAACTGTTTTTCGACATTAAAACTGTATTTACACTTAACTGAATTATTACATATAACTTCTTGAATAGTTTGAAATAAATGTTTTTGACAATTAAACTGTGTACTTATGCTAAACTGAATTGTTTTAAATAGAACAGATTATTTACATAAAAATGGATTTGGCGTTAAATAACCTACAAAGGTTGATATGCCATAAAACCAAACAGACCAAACCATCTGCAGAAGGGTAAGACCCCCCCCTAACAAGTGTCCTGGATATGACACTAAACAATCTGATGGTGAGGTTCCAGCAATGCTGGAGCTTTGGGGAATGTGGAGAACCCCTTCATTGCCATCGCTCCCAGGTCCACTATGGCTCGGAGTGGTAGCACCTGATAAGGGCCCTATCTATGGGTTAAATAGAACTAAACCGTGCTTCTTTCACATCCTGATTTTTGCATTTAAACTGTGTATTCATGCTAAACTGAATTGTTTAAAATAGAACTGTTTTGACATTTAAACAGCATACTAATGCTACACTGAATTGCTCGAAATAGAACTGTGTTTGACGTCTAAACTGTGTACTTGTGCTGAACTGAATTATCTGAAATAAAACTGTTTGACATGTAACTCTGTGTATTGCCCAGTCAGCTGGGGCTGTAGAATACACCGACTGCACCTCTGCAGAGGTGTAAGACTCCCCCAACGAGTGTCCTAGATATGACACTAAACAATCTGATGGTGAGGTTCCAGCAGTGCTGGAGCTTTGGGGAATGCGGAGTACCCCTTCATTGCCATTGCTCCCAGGTCCACTCTGATAGGGCCCTATCTATGGGTTAAATTGAACTATCAGCATACTTATGCTAAAATGAATTATTTGAGTAAACTGAATAGCTTGAAATAGAAATGTTTTTGACAATTAAACCGTACTTACATTTAAACTGCGTGCTTATGCTTAACTGAATTATTTGAAATAGAACTGTTTTTCGACATTAAAACTGTATTTACAATTAACTGAATTGTTACATATAAATGCTTGAATGGTTTGAAATGGAAATGTTTTTGACAATTAAACTGTGTACTTATGCTAAACTGAATTGTTTTAAATAGAACAGATTATTTACATGAAAATGGATTTGGCGTTAAATAACCTACAAAGGTTGATATGCCATAAAACCAACCAAAACAAACCATCAGATTTTTCTAATCTGCTATTTCTCCACATATATAGGCGCCGCATACACACACACACACACACACAACGAAATGAACTTTTTACTTCACAAAACTGAATTTTCAATTTCTTTTTCTTTCAAGATTTTTATGAATTGTATAGTTTATAATTTATTATATAAACTATTGGTCATATGGAAATCAGACCTGACCGATAAAATGAAACGCAGTTTCTTCCAAGCAGCAGTCGTGTTGATACTGCTGTATGGATGCACCACTTGGACGCTAACAAAACAGCTGGAGAAGAAGTTAGACAGCTACTACACAAGAATGTTGCGAGCAATATTAAACAAGTCCTGGCGGCAACACCCCACAAAGCACCAACTATACGGCCACCTGCCTCCCATCACGAAAACTATCCAAGTTAGACGAACCAGGCACGCAGGACACTGCTGGAGGAGCAGGGACAAGCTCATAAGTGATGTATATCCTTTGGACCCCCACATATGGCCGGGCTAAAGCAGGACGACCAGCTAGAACATACATACAGCAGCTGTGTGAGGATACGGGATATAGCCCAGAAGACCTGCCAGAGGCGATGAACGATAGGGAAATGTGGCGAGAGAGGGTCAGGGATATCCATGCTGGTGGCACGACATGATGATGATGATGATGAATTGTATCAAGACTGGTTGAAATAATTTTTTAAAATGTTGCTAAAAAAAATATATATATATATCTATAACCAGCTGGTTAACACAAGCTTGTTGTGTCACTGGCAGTTTCATGCTTACATGTGCACAGGTACTAAAATAAGGGGTGCATGAACAATACTTAGATCCACCCATATATAAATACAGTGTAAATCCTTATGTATTAACATAAGCCTGAACTATTGTTTGCATATGATTGTGCAGATAATGACTACTATCCTATGATAGTTTAGTGTCGTACACAGGACATTCATTGGGAGAACTGAAAAAATTGTGCAACATGAATGTAACAGTGATACCTATTGTAATTGGTGTGCTTGGAATGGTTCCCAAAGGCCTGGAAAAGAGACTGGAGAAACTGGAGATTAGGTAGAATACTGAGAACAGTTCCAGAGACCTGCAAAGACTTGCTATCACTCAGACTTCAGTGAAAAACCATCAGTTAAAATTGGTGTGGAAAAGTTGTATGGTCGGTCAGAATACTGAGAAGAGTCTTGGAGACTTGTTGTCACTCAGACTTCAGTTAAAACTTGTGTGGAAAAGTTGTATAAAGTGAGGATCGGCCAGAATATTGAGAAAAGTCCTTGAAGACCTACAAAGACTTGCTATCACTCAGATTTCAGTGAAAAACTTGGTTAAAACTGGTGTGGGGAAAATTTGCATAGAGTGAAAATAATTGTGATAATCTTTATTTAGAATTTTTTTTTTCAAGTTCTGTCTACTATAATGTGAAAATATAAAGGGTGATCTCATAATCAGAGGTGCATGAAGAGCTTGTAATGGCTTGGATATGTAATTAATATTGACACATTAACATGGTGCATAATAGAACTGAAACTATCGAGGCAAATCGAGTTTAACTGCTGAGACTAGACTACCTAAAACTAAGTGCTTACTGGGATTTTTTTTTTTTTTTTTTTTTTTTTTTTTTTTATGGATGTTTGACTTTGAAAGGAATGTACTCTTTATGGAATGTAATTCTACTAAGAATTGTATCCAGGCCATGCAGAAAGCTGCTGCTGCTGCTTTTTTTTTTTTTTTGCTCTCAATAGAGAAATAAGTTTCATGCTATAATCAGAAGAATGCACTCATTGAAAAAGGTTCATTTTTCTGACCTCAATCTCTCTGAGAATCTCTGCCTAGTTGTTAGAACTTAGAATACACTGACTGTATCCTTCGCAGAGAAGTAAAGACCCTTTCCAAAGAGATGGTCTGGCTATGACTCTAAAATGCGTCCAGTGATGTGACTCCAGTTTTGGAGCACTGAGTCGGTGTAGAGTCCTTCTTTATAGCCATTACTCCCAGGTTCATTCTAACCCAGAAAGCTAGTCTTTTGTAGGGTCCCATTTATAGGTCAAATAAACCTGAAAATTATTTGTGCTAAAAATACTTGATACCATGTAACTGAATTATCTGGATTAAAAATAGTTGCTTGAAGCTATAATTGTTTACTAAGAATTATTATTAATTAATTATAACCATGTAATTGCTTGAAATACTTAACACCATGTAATTGTGTGCAAACTATTGGTAGTTGGTAGTAAAACATGAAGCCATTTAACTATGCCATTTCTTAATATTAGATTGGAATACTTGAAGCCATATAACTACATGTCATTTCTTAGTATTAGATTGGAATACTTGAAGCCATATAACTGCATGTCATTTCTTAGTATTAGATTGGAATACTTGAAGCCATATAACTGTATGCCATTTCTTAGTATTAGATTGGAATACTTGAAGCCATATGAATCTATGCCATTTCTTAGTATTAGATTGGAATACTTGAAGCCATATAACTGTATGCCATTTCTTAGTATTAGATTGGAATACTTGAAGCCATATGAATCTATGCCATTTCTTAGTATTAGATTGGAATACTTGAAGCCATATAACTGTATGCCATTTCTTAGTATTAGATTGGAATACTTGAAGCCATATAACTGTATGCCATTTCTTAGTATTAGATTGGAATACTTGAAGCCATATAACTGTATGCCATTTCTTAGTATTAGATTGGAATACTTGAAGCAATATGATATTATTACTATTTACTTAAAACCATATAACTGTGTCCAAACAAATGATAATTGTTTAATAGAAATAGTTACTTGAAACCATATAATTGTATATAAATTAGTATTAAATAGGAATATATTAAACTCTGTTATATAATGAAAATCTCTTCTGATTTACAAATACATTTCAAACCCACTTCACCAGCAAAATGAATTAGTAAATAAAAACACTCAGGAAGAAAATCCAACAAGCATACGTTTCAGTTGTTGAAAAAAAGGAAACATTTACCAGATGTTGTCTGAATGGCGGATTATAACAAAATGAATAAAACACATCACTGCGCAGGTAGGCTCTGCACATTCATCCAGTTGAAATATAAAAAGAAACTCACTATTAAAAAGTTCTTTTTCAACTAATCTTAAAGTTTACCCTCAAAGTCTTTTGGAGCCGATTTCAATCCCAAACATAAGTATAAAACAGTCAGCAAAACGTCACTAACAGCAGTTGACACCAGGACTGGTACCAAAGAAGAATCATGCATCACATTTCGGACAAGATCAAAGACCACTAACACCTTACCAACCCACACCACACATAACAAGGACTGCTGACAGCCTACAAACCCACACCACATCACCATCCTACACATAACCACGCCAACCAGCCAAGAACAAACTTATACCCATTCACCTCCTGACCCCTATCTGGTGGAAGAAAGCCTGTATCTTTCTCTAAATCTATTTATTTAAAATAAATGAATTTAAATCCAGTCCTCTTGTTTGTTGTCTCTTGCAACCATATGCTTGTCTATAACACTACAACTGTACAAATTTTTCTATTCGATTGGAATACTTTATATAGTTGTGAGCAAATAATTAAGAAAATCCATAGAAAATGCAAATGTATAACGAATGCAATTCTCTAATCTCTATGTATAAAATAACCCTAAACAAGTTGACATGCTGTTAAAATCCATCACTGAGAAGCTTTATGACCTTTATGAAGGGATATATTAAAAATGACCTCTTGAAATCACTCAAGGAATAGCAGTATTTGATGGTGATTGACAAAGTTTTGAAGGAATGTTCAAAAACTTCCTTTTCTCATTGAAACTTGGATTTCAAGGAGGCTTTTGTAAAGAGTTTATATAAATATATTTGTGTGTGTGTGTGTGTGTGTGTTGTAAAAAGAAAATGGAGAGTTTAAATTCATAATTCCCACTCTGAGGATGACATAACATATCACTGAATAAGTAGCTTAACTAATAAAACAACTTTTAGGCAAAATTTGACTTTATTCATCAACATAGTCTTCTTCTAGGGTGATACACTGATTCCAATGCTTCTTACAATTCGATGCCTTTTTTGTACAACGCTTTGTCTTTGGCCTCAAAATACACCTCAGTTTCTGATATCACTTCTTCATTGGAGCCAAATCTCTTTCTTTTGAGGTCTGCAAATAGGCAGTAATCACTGGGGCCAGATCTGAAAAATAGGGTTGGTGTGAAAGCAATTCAAAGTGCAATTCATGTAGTTTTGCCATCGTTATGATTGACTTGTGACACAATGCATTGTCTTGGTAAAAAGAGGGCTTTTTTCTTTTTCATTTGTGGCCGTGTTTTGGCAATTTCTTCCTTCAAATGCTCCATATAATATTTGCTATTGATGGTTCTTCCTTTCTCAAGTAATTGATGAACAAAATACTTTGCACATCCCAAAATACAGAGGTCAAAACCTTGTCTTAGCATCTTTGGTCACTTTAGACGGCTTTCATCTGCTGCTGTCCACTCAGCTGACTGCCAATTTGACTCCAGAGTGAAGTCGTGAATCTATGTTTCATCCATTGTCACATTTATGCAAAAACTTTTTTTGTTGCATTGAAACAGTTGCAGACAACGCTCTGAATCGTCAACACATTTTTGATCAACTGTGAGCAAGTGTGGCACCCATTTTGAACACAGCTTTCTCATTGACAAATGTTCATGCAAAATGATGAATACATTGCCTTCTGATATTTTCAACTCCTCTGCTATCTCATGCAACTTCAATTTACGATCGACCAAAACAATTTTGTGGAGTTTTTTGGTGTTTTCTGGGACAGCTGCCGATTTTGGGTGATCTGAGCATTCAGCATCATTTGTGTTTGTACAACCGTATTTAAAGTCTGCATATCCCCTCTTAACCGTTGTTTCTGATGGAGCAGAGTTCAAATAACACTTATAAAGCCATTGCTTTACTTGAAAAGTATTTTTTCCCATCAGAAAGCAATGCTTTATCAACACACGAAATTCAGATTTCTCCATTGTTTTGAAAATTTGCAACAGTAGCTTAATTAAATAACTGTAATTTGTAAACTAATAGTCCAATTGAGCTTAAATTTTGACACATGTTATTTGATAGTGACCACTTTATAAGAATTATATAGATTTTTTATTCATGATGCCATCTATATGTCAGGCCTGGCACTTATTGGGTGATATGTTAAAATACTTTATACTTGAAATTTTCGTAATTTAATATCTTAGATAATTTCATTGAAAGCCGTTGGTGGACCTAAACTAATATTTAGTAATAAATTTTTCTCATGTATTTATAGGTATGTGAACGTAGATTGATGTGATATGCTTTCTGGTTGGGGATGGATATGTTAAGTTTTTAGAATAAATTTCTAACACTAATTATATCACACATTTTTTAAACAGAACTCTAACAGAAATAGAATGTTCTAAACTTTCTCATTTATTTTTCATTTCATGTAACAAATATAAAAAAATTGATTTGAATTAAATTCAGAAGATACAACACCACATATTCAAATGTCCTGGTGAAGGTTTAATGTTTAAAAAACTGGAACATTTAACATTGATACTGTAGGTTGGTGTGTGTGTGTAATATATATATATATATATATATATATATATATATATATATATATATTCATTTTTTTTATAGAAATACCATTTAAGGTGTTTGAATATTTAAACATTGAATTTTGAGTTGTCTTTACTAATACTGTTAAATTTTGAGATCATTTGAAGGAGAATTGATCATTATTAGATTATGAAATGATATAAATTTTTAAAGAACACCCTGTACATGATATAAGATTTTTTTAAATTACTGTATATCTATAAATTGAAATTCTAAAATAACTTGAAGTAATTTCTCATGTAATATGATTTTTAAAATTTCTTTCCAAACTCTGACACCACCACCCCACAAGCAAATTTGAATACTTAGTCCTTGAGAATTGAGAAAACTTACTGTCATTTGAGTGAAAACTCACCAGTTACTACTAGAGTGTTTGCCAATGGTCCAGGAGACTGTGATTTAATTCCAGGTTGAGTCATGACAAAGACTCTAAAAATACTACTTGATGCTTCCTTGCTTAAAACTCAGCATTATAAGGTACGGATCAAGGGTAAGTGTAGTAAACCTGAGAAAGGAGTAGTGCCCTCCCCTACACCTCAGTGTAGTAGCTATTGAAAAAGGGATGGCTCCACTTTAGCCTTAATCCTTACCTTATAATGCTTTTTGCATGATTTGACCTGGGATTGAACCCCAGTCTCCCGGACCATTGGCGAACACTCTACTTATTTGGCCAATTTCAAAATTTAGCTCAGTCGACTGTAGAATACATCAACAGCATCTTTGTGTCCTGGATATGACACTAAACAATCTGGTGTTGAGGCTCTAGTAGTGGTAGAGCTTTAGGGAAAGCTGAGTACTCCTTCATTGCCATTACTTCCAGATTCACTCTGGTTCAGAGTGGTAGCACCCAATAGGGTCCTATCTATGGGTCAATTAGAACTGTTTGACATTTAAACTGAGTGCAAACAAATGATTTATGCTAAACTGAATTGCTTGAATTCTGTTTGATCATTTAACTGTGTGTAAACAAATGACTGCTGTTTAATTGTTCCTGATATATATTAATACTTTGAACAATTTAACTTTTGTTGTCTTATGCTGAACTGAATTGTTAGAAATAGAACTGTTTGATCATTTAACTGTGTGTATCTAAAAATGTGTTTACAAATCATATATTTAATATGTATGTAAAAACAGGATTTGGTATTAATTAACCAACAGTGGTTGATATGCCACCAAACCAATTTCAAAATTGTAAGAAAATCCTTTAAGTGGACTTTACAAAATCAGTTTGATTTATTGAATGTTTGTATTCTAATTTTTTTTATCTTAATTCCTTGAAAGAAGAGTTTTAATTTTTGCATCTATTTTCAGGTGGCTGTGCGAGATGCCTTGAACATGGCTATCGATGAGGAGATTGTGCGAGATGATAAAGTCTTCTTACTAGGAGAGGAAGTTGCTCTCTATGACGGTGCATACAAAGTAAGTTATTTTATCTTCAACTTTATATATATATATATATATATAAAACCACACTGAGCGATTTAGAGATTTTAAGATATATCTGTCAATTAACATTGACCTACAAGTGGAGGTACGAAACAATGGATCTTTTAATCTCTAAAAGAATTCAGTCAAGTTCTCTCTGGTTTTGTCATATCTATGACTTACTCATATCAAATGTCCTATTCCCCTCCCCCACTATGTGTTTCGAATTTACCCTTTGTCTTATAGATTAAATATTATACATATACTATATTATAGCCAATATTGAAACAGTACCTTTGTTAATTCTTCTGGGAGTCTTTAATAATGTAAATCTGATTCTACTTTCTGTTCTTTGCTTTCTTTGTACCACTTTCTCATTTCACTTGTAATTATTCTGTATAGTATTGCTTGAAGATGATAAAAACATTGAAATAAGTGACGTACTTCTATGGACCCCCGCATATGGCCAAGCAAAAGCAGGATGACCAGCTCGAACATACATACAGCAGCTATGTGAGGATACGGGATGTAGCCCTGAAGACCTGCCAGAGGCGATGAATGATAGGGAGAAGTGGCGTGAGAGGGTCAGGGATATCTGTGCTAGCAGCACGACATGATGATGATGACACACACACACCAGCCTTCCCTATCAGCTGGAGCTGTAGAATTCACTGACTGCTCCTCTCAGAGGGGTAAGAGCCACCTCTCCACCACCAACTGTCCTGAGTATGACACTAAGCTGCATCTGATGGTGAGGCACCACTTCTGGTAATTTGGGAAATGTAGAGTACTCCTAGATTGCTATTACTTACGGCTTCATCCTGAGTTGCATTAGTAGGACCTGTTAGGGTCCCATCTATTGGTCAATTAGAAGTGTTCAATCATTTACTAAGAATTATTATTTATTTGAAATTATGCAACTGTATGTAAATTACTTATATTACATAGAAATACTTGGTGAAAAGAATTATGAATGTTAAATGGTTTTAACTATTAATAATAAACTGTTTGTAAACAAATAAGCTCTAACAACTAGCTTAAAAATGAAGTTACCCACTATTCACGTACAAATTGTGTGTGTCTATGTTGCTTTGTGGCATATAAGCTTGTGGGGGTTATATAATGCTAAATCCTGTTTTAATATACATATATATATATATATATATATATATATATAGGCACACTGTTGTCAAGGGCAACCTGAAGTCTCCCTTTTCAATAGCTATTACTTCGAGATGTAGGGGTGGTGGGCACTACTCCTTTGCTTTCCTTGGTTGCTTCTCTTATTCTTGGGCAGTATCTTATAATGCTGAGTGTTAAGCAAAGAGGCAACAAGTACCATTTCTTAAGTCTTTGGTATGACTTAACCTGAGATTGAACCCTGGTCTCCCAGACCATCGGGGAACACTCTAAGCTCTAGGCCATTGGGCTAGTGTGTGTATATATTATATTATGTTATATTTAGAAATATATATATATATATATATATCTATATAAAGAAATGCAATTGAAAAGTTTGCATAAAATGTGCTCATTGCTATTATAGCAGAGCAGGTATAACACTTAAAAATATTAAAATTATGAACACTAGAAAGTCAATTATTTGAAGTTTCATCTGGTTTGCATAATCATTAGACAAAAGTGTGTGCATGCATATATATATATATATATACACACACACACACAGAGTAATAAATGCAAATTGATTTTTTTGTTTTAACTCCGATAGTTCATAATAAAAATTAGTGAAACTTGGAACGTTATATGGCAACACTAACACATGTGCAGAACTAAAATTCTAAGCTAATCTGCGCAATAGTAAAAAAATGGCAGCCATTTTGGTGACTTGCAGCCTGTTTCAGCATGCCAACTTTATATGCAAGATGGGATGTAAAGGTGCTTTGAGTCAAGCTGAGAAGTCTAAAATTGTCCAAAGGATTCATAATAAGATATCTACCTTAGAAATAGCCAAAGAATTGGACCGTGATTATCGTACAATTAAAAAAATTGTTACTAACCCTGAACTTTGCGACGAACGTTCTGACAAAGGGAAAATTTGTAAGAAAGCACCTGTGTCGCATCGAGCCATGAGTAGGATCAAGAGAGAAGTCCGCCATAACCCTCTTGAAACTAGCAAAAAAGCTTTTGAAAACGCTGGCGTTCCTGATGTGCCCAAATCAACTCAATGCCTTATCCTGAGGACAGTTGCAAAATGTGGAAAGCCAGAGGCTCGCCCTCCATTAAAGGATATCCGCAAGAAATCACATGAAGGTAAATTTTCAAACTGTTTTGTTCACCGATGAGTGTCGAGCGACCCTTGATGTACCCGATGGGTGGAGGAGAGGATGGTACTGTAATGAGGGTCCACGTCCCCACTGGATCAGGCGTCAACAAGGAGGTGGTGGTATGATGTTTTGGGCTGCAATCATTGGTAATGAGCTGGTAGGACCATTCAGAGTCGCAGATAGAGTGAAAGTGACCGCCAAACTCTATGTTGATTTTATTAAGGAACACGTCGAACCCTGGCACAAGAAGAAGAATTTGTCATCCTGGAAAAAGATGTTATTCATGCATGATAATGCACCGTCTCATGCTTCAAGGATAACCACTGAATATTTGGAGAGTATTTTAGCCAGATATGGGAAAATAATGCAATAGTCAGCCGGTTTTCCAGATTTAAATCCCATCGAAAATCTGTGGAGCATCTTGAAAACGAAGATTTACTCTGGAGGAAGGCAGTACACCTCCAAGGATAACTTCTGGAATGCTGTTCTGACTGCTGCCAAAGAAATTTCATCAGATGAAATCAATGGACCAAAGGCTTTTTTCTCTTGTTAATAAAAATGGCAATTATATACAATATTGATTGTACTATGAAACCATATTAAAGATGTTTGCTCTGTATTATTGTTGTTCTCAAATTATATATTCCTAAAATAATCAATGTTTTAATTTTCTGTCACCTCTTCACCATATTTGACACTTTAGCAATGATTTGCATATAAAGTTGGCATGCTGAAACAGGCTGCAAGTCACCAAAATGGCTGCCGCTTGTTTACTATTGCGCAGATTAGCTTAGAATTTTAGATCTGCGCATGTGTTAGTGTTGCCAAATAATGTGCCAAGTTTCACTAATTTTTATTAAAAAACTATCAAAGTTAGAACAAAAAAAAAAATCGATTTGCATATAATTCTGGCACACACACACACACACACACACACACACACACACACACACACACATATATATATTTTATATATATATATATATATATATATTTCAAAACATTGGGTTGTACCATTTAGACCTAGAAATTGTGTGTGCACTGAAAGTTTCTTTCATGATAACAACTCTTATTTTGATAAATATGCTATTTAATTTTGTCTAATAAAATTATGAAGATGCTTCGCTAGGAAATGGTAATTATCATTCTATACTCTTAGATTGTTTCTTAATCCTCTTTGGGTACTTTGTATTTCTATTAATTCCCAAGCCTTAAGCTGGAAAATAAGATTTTTTTTAAGTTTAGCTAAATAGGCCAAAGCTTTTCTTGTTCCCAATGATACTTGATCAGAAAAATAAGATTTAGAAAAAATAAGTTCAGCTTTAGGTTACCCTTATCAGTTTTTAATCTGGACTAATATTGATTAACAAATTTATGTGACAAATGGCAAAAACCATGGGGTGATCAAATATACAGCAAGTATGATGATACCCCCTCGGCCCTCCGAATACATCAACTTCTTCGAACCATTTCACTTCTTGGCTGGTGATCAACTAGTAGTTCCGATGGGGGCATGGCTACAAGAAATACAATCCAGGGAGTGGGAGGAAAGAACAAAGAACAAACGAACAATATGAGTTTGGGTTAACTCAAAGTGCAAGAAGAGGAGTTATATAACATTGCATTCCCTTGTGCATATGTAGACTAACACTAGCGTGGATTTATAGTGAAAATTCTACATCCCACGAGGAGTGCTGACTCATCTTGACCGGTCTTCCCTCACTGCTCTGGCCTCTCTCTCATGCCGACTGGTCACTTTTGCTGTCCGGTCCTTTGCCAACTGACTTCTCCTGAGATCCTTTGTCCAGACAAAGGGGTCATCTGCTTGGTAGACCACCTACATAGTGTTACACAAGTTTCCCCATATACAAGATATCGTTGGTGAAGGGCTGGCAGGTTACAGAAAAAACAGAAAAGAAGTGATACTTTCCAGACTTTGCATTGGCCTCACCCACTCACAACTCGTAAAAAAAGGAAAATACCCCAATATGCTTAATGTACTAAGTACCCCTTTGCAGTCTTAAACATGCCCCAAATATTACCAGACAAGCAACCTAAACAATCTTTTCAAAAACACCAAAACAGAGAATATCTTGAGTTTTCTATTAAAAAACAAAAAAAAAATTCTTTTCACCTAGATCTGACACTATCGACCTTTTCACCAAAATCTGATTAAATATAATCAAATTCTATCATAAAAACCCATCCCCTAAACCCTACATAGTAGACAAAACCAATCTAATCTTTTTGGCATTAAATGACCCACAGAGGTTGATATGCCATTAAACAAAATTCAAACTTAAAAGAAAGCTTTAAAAAGATAAGAATTTTTTGAAAGAGAAAGTGAACAGGATGAATGTTTTATGTAAACCTGAATTGAATTTACCATTTTTTTTCTTTTTTTTCTTTTTTTTTTTCCAAGGTCACTCGAGGTCTGTGGAAAAAACATGGAGATGAAAGAATTTTGGATACCCCAATTACTGAAGTAAGTTGTCAAGATATTTTTGTATTTTAAATGGAAAGTAAATAACCTTTTATCTACTTTTAATGAAGAAAAAAAAATCTATAAAACTGTACAATCTATTTTGGGATGATTTCCCAAAATTTGTTTGTTTTAATGTATACAAAGAGTGCTGAAAGAAAAAAAGAATGAAATTTGAGCCATAAAATGTATATGCTATACTATGTATTGATCTGAAGTTCAACACACTTGCCCTCATTTCTCAAGTTTCTTTAACCCTCACAAAAAATAATTTTTTTGAATTTTTTAACAATTAAAAAAAAAAATCATTTCTCTACACCACTCCTGAAATATGAAATTTCATACTCACTGAAATGTAGTAAAAGTAAAGTTGGCAACAGTAGTCGAGGGCGACCAGAAGGCTCCCTTTTCAATAGCTACTACACCAAGGTGTAGGGGAGGGCGCTACTCCTTTCCCTGGATTGCTCAACTTTACCCTTGATACGTACCTTATATTGCTGAGTGTTAAGCAAGGAAGTATCAAGTACCATTTTTAAAGTCTTTGGTATGAATCGACCTGGGATTGAACCCATGTCTCCCAGACCATAGGCGAACACTCTACCCCCTAGACCAATGACCTGGTTGATGTAAATGGAGAATATTTAAAAGCCATAACAGGTCAAAAGATCTTTTTTTTTCTTTTATTTATTTTATTTTATATATATATATATATATCTATATCTATATATATATATATATATATATATATATAGATATATATATATAGATATATATATAGAGAGAGAGAGAGAGAGAGGAAACAAAGGAATGGGCTTGTTCATACTAACATTATTTTCCGACTCTGTTTCTTAGTTCTCTCACTTGATTACCATGAAGGGTCATGTGATCTCAAATATAGATACAAGTTTATAAAACCTAATGTTGAAAACAACATCATTGAAAAATATATATTATACAACAGATATTTAATTTTCAACATAATATCTTTTAATTTAATCCATCATCTCTTCATTAATCATATATTAAACATTAGAGTAGTGAGGCTCCTGTTCTGGAGCTCAGGGAAGTGTAGACTCGCCTTTTCACTACCATTACTGTGTGTTCTACCCTGATCCAAATAGATCTTTGCCTAGTTGGCTGGGGCTGTAGAATTCACCAACTGCACCTCTGCAGAGGGGTAAGACCCCCCCCCTGAGAGTCCTGGATACGACACGAAACAATCTGATTGTGAGGTTCAAGTGATGCTGGGGCTTTGGGGAATGCAGAGCACCCCTTCATTGCTATTGCTCCCAGATCCATTCTGGCCCGGCATGGTAGCACCTGATAGGGCTCTATCTATGGGTTAAAAAGAACTAACGGCATGCTTATGCTAAACTGAATTGTTTGACTAAACTGAATAGCTTGAAATAGAAATGTTTTTCACAATTAAATGGTACTTACATTTAAACTGCATGCTTATGTTAAACTGATTAGTTTGATATAGAACTGTTTTGACATTTAACTGTGTAAATAAAATCTGTACTTATACTAAACTGAATTAGCTCTGCTTGACTAAGCTGAATAGCTTGAAATAGAAATGTTTTTCACAATTAAACTGCACTTACGTTTAAACTGCGTACTTATTGAATTGTTTGAAATAGAACTATTTTCATAAAAATGGATTTGGCGTTAAATAACCTACAAAGTTTGATATGCCATAAAACCCAACCAACCAAATAGATCTGTTTAAAGATTATTAGTATTAGATTATGTCAAATCATGTAACTGCTAACAAATGATTATTATTCCTATTATTAAATAGGAGCAATTACTTAATACCATATTAGTCCTTGCAAATTATTATTATTAGACAGGAATACTTGAAACCATATAATTGCTTGCAGAAAAAGGTAGACTTGGACGTTATGTAACCCTAGAAGGGTTACTTTAAAAAAAATGGAATATGAGCTAGGGTACAAAAACAGCTGATATGATTGTGGCGAGAGTATCTTATGAGTTGATGGAGATATGAGGTTTATAAGTCCCAAAAATTCACTCTGAATTGTCTGGCAAAGACATATGGGGCGTTTTGTTGGAAAATGCTTCAGAGTGAAATTATCTGAAGGTTGCAGGTTCAATCCCAACAACAGAAAAGAATAAAAAGGCATACTTACTATAACTTAACACTTGTTAACAGAATTGGAACAGTCCCCTCCTGTGGTTCAAATAAAGGGTTTAATTTGGGATTCTCTGTAGACACCCAAGTTAGACATGAAACACCTGAAGAAAGCCAAAGGACATATTGAGTATAACAGTAAAGATGAGGTCAATAGTCTAAATATTATAAGTAATAACATGGATTGACTTGCTGTAATTAACCAAAATCCAATAGTTCAGATCGATATTCAACTAATAACTGTTAGGTGATGAATTTATTGATTCATTTTTGAAAGTAGCCAATGTTTGAAAGGCATTTGTAACTCAAGTTACCTGTCTTTTTGTTGTGAAGTAGCTAAAACTCCCTCGTAAAATAGACTACTTCAAAGACTATTTAAAACGGTGTTTGCTCTAGACCGAGAGAGTAACTTACGACCAATGGTTATTTATATTAGCCAACGTACCCAACTGTGTACTGTATTTTTTTCTGGAATAAAATACCTCTTATTTCTACATATGTTGACCTTATGTATTTCACAACTCTACGCTTTTTTTTTTAATTGGTCTCCATTTGTTGAATATCATGGAACCAATTTTCAAGTTAATTCAGCCAAATTTTTTCTAAATGGAAAAAAAAAACAAAGAAGAATACTGATTAAATGTGTATTATAAATGATTTGATTCTGGTACTTGTTTCTTATACCACAGGACACAACTCTTCATTTATCTTTTTGATAATAAAACTGCAGGATTAATACTATTCAAATATTGATCACTTTCTTTAAAATAAAATATTATATAAGATATTGATAATTGAAATATTTTGGGGGTTGTCCTCGTGGTGTAATGGTTAAAGCGATGGACTGCGAAATCGTAGTAAGCGAGTTTGTACTCCAGTCGCGCCATTACATTCACTTTCGGGCAAATACCCTTGGGAAAGGTATGAACCTCCGTATCCTCCCAGCTATGGGTTAAATAGTACCACTACTGTTCTTCTAGGAGAATTGCTTTGGCATTAAATAATCTTCAAAGATTGATATGTCATTAAACAAAGAAACCGAATTGAAATATTTTTAAGAATTATATCAAACTTGTCATGAGCACAAAAAAAATTTCATTTTTTTTTTTTTTTATTTTTTTTTTCTTCTCTCAAGTTCCAAACCTAGAGTACGTGCAGATTTTAACATTTCCCTTTTTTTTTCCTTTGAGTTCATGATTTTGCATAAAAACAAAACAGTTCAGTATACGAAAACAAATTAGTAAACTGGACAAACCACTAAAACCAGAACCGCTATTATCTTTACTTTTAACCGCCCCCCCCAAAAAAAAACATACCTATCTTCATTAGTTGTTTTAATTTCTGAGATGAAGCTTGATGATTTTTATCATTCAGGGTTTTTCAAACTATTGTCTTCATCTTTATTGTTATATTCACAATGTTTCAGCTGTTAGATTTTCCAGGCTTCTTCAGGTGTTTCTTGTCAAACTTAGGAGCCTACACAGAACTTTTACCCACGTCCTTTATTTAATCCACAGGAGTCACTTGTTCTGATTCCATTCACCATAACCGGGTATAAGTGTTAAGTATTCCTGTATTGTTACTTGCCAGCAGTCAGGATTGAACCTGCAACCTTCAGATGATTGTCACTTAGAAGCTTAGAGAACCAATACCTATAATCATTATGTCTGGAGGACATATCAACAAATATGACTATAAAGATGAAGACAATAGTCTGAAAACCCTGAATGATAAAACCCATTTTCATCTCAAAATCTTCATGAAAGAGGAGTAAATATTTTGGAATTCTCATTCTTTTATATTTTTTCATTTTATCTTTTTAAATTTATTCTTTATCTTAAGATTTAATCAATGTCTTGTATACACTATCCTGTCATGATGTATGCATATTTCATCTGATAAATAAAGCTGAAATTCTTCCAAGCTGTAGTCATATCAGTACTACCGTATGATTGCACCTCTTAAACTTTAACAAAATGCCTGGAGTAAAAGTTAGATGGGAACTACGCAAGAATGCTGGTTACTATTTTAAATAAATCCTGGAAGCCACATCTTACAAAACTGCAACTGCATGGCTACTTACCTCCCATCTCACAAACCATACAAGGGAGATGAGCAATACATATAGGGCACTGCTGCAGATGTAAAGATGAACTCATAAGTGACATTCTATGGACTACTACATATAGACATACCAGTGTAGGCTGACCAGCAAAATCTTATATTCATCAGCTCTGTGGATACTGGGTGCCATCTAGAAGACTTGCCTTAAGAGATGACCAATATAGACAGATGGCAAGAGTCAAGGAAATCCAAGGTGTTTTTTTTGTGTTTTTCATCCACAAGTAACAAATAAACTATGCTACCTAACTGTTTGCTTATTCGTTCACTTTTCTCTTTTCTCAAAACTTACTATGCTTCAGTCTTCTTTCTCTTCTACATCTCTGGATATTCTTTCTCCATTCAATTTCTTTCCTTTCAACTAACTCTCTTCATTCTTTTCTCTTTCTCTATTTGTGAGCAATTTGAAAGGATTTCAGTTGACCAATGCTCCTGCATTTTCAACATTCCAATACTACTAATGTCATCATCTTAAACCTAGGGATGAATAAATGTCGATCAATACATAGAGAGTACAGTTCTTTATAAAAGGAACAATTCTAGTGTTGACGTAATAATACCCATTATTACAATGTGACAGATGCCAGACAGGAACCTGGCCACACACCTATTAATATCATATATCTGTGCTTTTAAATAGCAGCTGGAGGGAGGGAGATATATAATATTAAGAGTGTGGGCTGGTTCCTGTCTGGCGTCCGTCACAATAGTATGTTGTAAAATTGGTGACCATAGTCAAGGGTGACCCAAAGGCTCCCGTTTCAATAACTACTACACCAAGGTGTGGGAGCACTACTTCTTTCCCTGGATTGCTCCACTTTACCCTTGATACATACCTTTGTTGTACTGAGTGTTAAGCAAGGAGGCATCAATTACCATTGTTTTTATTTTTTTTGAGTTTTTATGATTTGAACTGTGATTGAACCCCAGTCTCTCGGGCCATTAGCAAACACTCTACCCACTAAACAAATGAAGCACATTATATAGTAATTTGTATATTTTTTATTTATTTGTTATCTGCCTAAAACTGCAAGAGTTCTTTGTGCATATTTCTCCATGCAAAAATTCTATTATTTTCTTTTGCCAGGCTTTCCACTGCCAGCAGAGATAGTTTGTGCACTTTTTTTTATTAGGTCTATTCATCATTTTGGTCCAGTCATCTGGGGTTGTAGAATGCACCAACTGCATCTCTGCAGAGGGGTTACTCCCTCAACAAGTTTCCTGGATATGACGCTAAACAATCTGATGGTGAGGCTCTAGTAATGCTGGAACTTTGGGAAATGTGAAATACCCCTTCATTGCCATCGCTCCCAGGTCCGCTCTTGTCTGGAGTGGTAGCACCTGATAGGGTCCTATCTATGGGTCAAATAGAACTGTTTGATATTTAAATTATGTGTACACAAATGACTGATGTTTAGTTGACTTGTTAGTGATATATAGCAATACTTGAAGACATTTAACTGTGTGCAAACAAATAGTAAATAGAATTATTTGTATTAGAAATATGTGAAACCATTTAATTGTAAGAAAAAAAATAACTTCAGGCTTGTGTATAAGAATGTTATCTACAAAATGCATTTAGAAATCATATATTTAATGTGTATAAACAGGATTTGGCATTAAATAACCTACAATGGTGCCTCTAGTGTAATGGTTATTTTCATAGGAAATGGACACAGCGACACGAGTTCAAATCCTGAACAAAGCTGATTGCATTTCACATAGCACTAATACCCTTGGGAAAGGTATGAATCCAATTATTCTCCTGCCAGCTATGAATAAATAGTAGGGCAGACTGAATTCTCTAGCCTTCGTTAGGCAACCACTCTAGGAGAAGGAAAACTCTGAATCAAAACCTGTTAAACTCCGCTTAAAAATTGACCTTGTGTCACATCCTACCCAGGCAAAGGGGTTGGTAAATACATACAATGGTTGATATGACATCAAACCAAACCTCTGGTTTGTCCAGTCGGCTGGGCTGTAGAATACATCGACTGCTTCTCTGCAGAGGGGTAAGACCCCGCCAACAAGTGTCCTGGATATGACACTAAACAATCTGATGGTGAGGTTCCAGCAATGTTGGAGCTTTGGGGAATGCGGAGTATCCCTTTATTGCCATCGCTCCCAGGTCCACTCTGGCCCGGAGTGGTAGCAGGTGATAAGGCCCTATCTATGGGTTAAATAGAACTAACAGCATACTTATGCTAAACTGAATTGTTTGAAATAGAAATGTTTTTGACAATTAAACCGTACTTTCATTTAAACTGTGTACTTATGCTTAACTGAATTATTTGAAATAGAACTGTTTTTTGATATCAAAACTGTATTTACACTTAACTGAATTGTTACATATAACTGAATAGTTTGAAATAGCAATGTTTTTGACAATTAAACTGTGCACTTATGCTAAACCGAATATTTTAAATAGAACAGATTATTTACATAAAAATGGATTTAGCATTAAATAACCCACAAAGGTTGATATGCCATAAAACCCAACAAACCAAACCAAACCTCTGGTAGGATTAAGGTTGGTAAAGTTATTCTTGTATGAATGGTTGACATAGCTGGCATTTTGTTTGTGTACCCCATGACTAGACCACTTGAATCTTTTCTTGATAATTTCACTGATTAAATCCTTATAGAATCCATTTTCATGTGATTCATACAAGTAACTCCCACTATAGTTTTGAGACAGTTGTTCTCAAATATACTTAGTTTTCTGTTGTTTCTCTAGCATATATATATATATATATATATACACTATGCACTAATAATCCCAAGAGTGAGTGAGATATATATATATATATATATATATATATCACTCTTGGGATTATTAGTACATAGTATAGATGATCCTTGATTGCCTTTGAAATATTTGTTTCCATTTAAAAAAATTTTTTTTGTATTTTTTGAACATAAGTCTACTTATAGTCTTCATCCTCAATACTCCTGCAATGCCTCGTAGATCTTGTTTAATCTTACTTTGATGTTTGTGAGATGTAACATAAGTAATCATACAGCAGTTATTTTTACCATTTTTGTCTAGTTCCTATTGAGATTTTTTTTCTCCATACTTTGTATCAGTGTCAAGGTTGTGCATCCATGAAGTTGTACAGACACAAACACCACTTAATAGAAATCCCATTTTATTTCATTAGAAAGATCAGAATTCATTTTATATATATATATATATATATATATATATATATATATATATATATATATA